>JASDQU010308244.1:149010-160809 GCA_032191745.1 Picea mariana
TCGTGATTTCCATTCTGGTTCTGCTTAAGCTTTCTTCCGCCATTAACGACGATGCCGAGATTCTGCTCGCGTTCAGGTCCGCCATGTCGGATCCTGACGACGCCCTGGCCGGCTGGACTGAGTCCGACACGGCCAACTTCTGCGGGTGGACCGGAGTCCTGTGCAACGAATTCAATAGAACGGCTTCTCTCGACTTGACTAACATGAATCTGTCGGGCTTCATTCCTCCTCGGACATTATCAAGCCTCGACAGCCTCATGAATCTCAGCCTGGGGCTCAACAAATTCAGCACCCCGTTCCCCTCAGAGATCCTCGACATTTCCACTCTCCGCTTCCTCAACATATCCAACAACAACTTCAGCGGTGCGATCCCGGCGAACATATCTCGTCTTGCGAATCTGGAGTTGATGGACACCTACAACAACAATTTCTCGGGCCCGCTGCCTCAGGAAGTCGCGGCGCTGGCCCGAATCCGCTACCTCCACCTCGGCGGAAACTATTTCTCCGGTTCGATCCCCGCCTGCTACGGCAACATGACGAGCCTCCACTACCTGGGCCTCAACGGAAACGGGCTCGGCGGCGCCTTGCCGCCGGAGCTCGGCAAACTCACCGGCCTGCAATACCTCTTCATCGGCCACTACAACAGTTATTCCGGAGGGATCCCGCCGCAGCTAGGGAACTTAACGAAGCTCATCCGACTCGACATGTCTGACTGCGGCCTCACAGGTTCGATTCCGGCCGAGCTAGGCAATCTGAGTTCACTCGACTCGCTCTTCCTCCACGTGAACGCCCTGTCGGGCCCCATTCCTCCCCAGCTTGGCAATCTGGGAAACCTGAAGTCGTTGGATCTTTCATTCAATGAACTGACTGGACAAATCCCGGAAGAATTCCAGAACCTGGTCTCACTCACGCTTCTGAATCTGTTTCGCAACAGGCTCCATGGCGGAATCCCTGAGTCCATCGGCGACCTGCCGGAGCTCGAGGTGCTGAATCTCTGGGACAACAACGTCACGGGTTCGATTCCCCGACGCCTCGGGAGTAATGGCAAGCTGCTGGCCCTCGACGTCTCGTCTGATAAGCTCACGGGTCTCATCCCGCCTGACCTCTGCATGGGTGGTAAGCTTCAGAGCCTCATTTTGCTCGGCAATTTATTCTTCGGCCCCATTCCAGCAACCCTGGGTTTCTGCAAATCTCTCACACGGCTTCGCATGGGAAACAATTATCTCAACGGCTCGATTCCTGTTGGGCTCCTGAATCTGCCTCATCTGGGCCTCATCGAGCTCCAGAACAATTATCTAACGGGACGCCTAATGCCGGAGGGTATCAAAGTCTCCCCTGGGCTGGCGCAGCTGATTTTATCCAACAATATGCTCAGCGGACCCCTGCCTCGGACTATAGGTAAGTTCGCTGGTCTGCAAGAGCTTTTGCTTGATGGAAATGAATTCACAGGATCTATTCCTGCTGAGATTAAGGAACTGAGACAACTGAGCAAGTTGGATTTCAGTAACAATAGATTCTCAGGGCAAATCCCAGATGGGATAAGCCAATGCAAGCTTTTATCCTTTATAGATTTGAGTAAGAATAATCTGAGTGGCCCAATTCCTTCCACAATCACCAATCTGGGCATCCTTAATTATCTGAACATCTCGCGGAATCATTTCACTGGAAGCATTCCTGTAGAATTAGAGCAGATGCAGAGCTTGACTTCTGTGGATTTCTCCTACAATAATCTGTCTGGTGTTGTACCCAACGGTGGCCAGTTCGCTTTCTTCAATGCAACTTCCTTCGTTGGGAACCCTCGATTGTGTGGGCTGTATCTGGGTCCTTGCACATTTCAGGCCAATTCCCCGCACACCCATGTCAAGGGTTCTTCGATTTCTTCGACAGTAAAGCTGGTTCTGGTCATAGGTTTGCTATTATGCTCACTGGTATTTGCTTCTGCTGCTATCATCAAAGCCAGGGCTTTGAAGAAGAGTAATGCTTCAAGATCCTGGAAGCTAACGGCATTCCAGAGGCTGGACTTCACTTGTGAAGATGTTCTGGAGTGTTTGAAAGAAGAGAATATTATAGGGAAGGGAGGAGCAGGGGTTGTGTACAAGAGTTCGATGCGGAGCGGGGAGGAATTTGCAGTGAAGAGGTTGCCTGGGATTGGAAGAGGGTCTTCTCACGACCATGGGTTTGCTGCAGAGATTCAGACTCTGGGCAAGATTCGACATCGCCATATAGTGAGATTGTTGGGGTTTTGCTCAAATCAAGAAATCAATCTGCTTGTATACGAGTACATGCCAAACGGAAGCCTGGGAGAGTTACTGCATGGGAATAAAGGTGGGCATTTGCTGTGGGATACCAGATACAAGATTGCCATTGAGGCAGCTAAAGGGCTCTGCTATTTGCACCATGATTGCAGCCCGATTATAATACACCGTGATGTAAAGTCCAACAACATTCTCTTGGATTCCAATTTTGAGGCCCATGTAGCCGATTTCGGCCTTGCAAAGTATTTGCAGGATTCGGGCGCTTCGGAATGTATGTCTTCCATTGCAGGTTCCTATGGCTACATTGCACCAGGTAAACAATCAAGCTTATCTCCTTACCCTTCATCTTATTTCAATGTGAAATTTCCATGCCCTGTGTTTCTCTGAAGAGAATCAATTAGATGAAGTCTGCTGATAGATTGCTTAAACATAATTTCTCATACAGCATTTCTCTTGTTTTTTCCTCAGAATATGCATACACGCTGAAAGTGGATGAAAAGAGTGATGTCTATAGCTTTGGAGTAGTGCTGCTGGAACTAGTCACTGGTAGAAAGCCCGTGGGAGAGTTTGGAGATGGTGTAGATATTGTTCAGTGGGTAAACAAGATGACTAACTCCACCAAGGAAGGAGTTTCAAACATTTTGGACGAGAGGCTGTCTTCAGTGCCTTTGCACGAGGTTATCCACGTTTTCTGTGTGGCAATGACATGTGTCCAAGAACATAGTGTAGAGAGGCCTACCATGAGAGAGGTAGTTCAGATGCTCAGTGACGCTCCAAAGATCAAACCTTCTGAAAATCCCCTACCTGCTACAGAAGGAGCGGAATCCCCACAAACAGCCGGTGCTGTCCACCCTCCTGATCTCCTCTCTATATGAATCTATTTTCAAATTTTCGTTGTTTGGCTACATGGTCACTGCCAGTTAACACCCTCATAATTCATAGACAGAATATCGGTTATCAGTGGCCACCTCAAAATTCCTTTCAGGAGGGTGATTAATTTACTCAGAAGCGTTCTGTAAGTCCCATTGTTGGTTCTGGGATGGAAACTTATTCCTCTAGTGAGACACCATTTCTTAGTTACCAGGATATGCTCCATGTTCTACGAGAGAGAGACAGCACTTCTTGTTGCCGATCACTTGCACATGAATGTGTGTTGATTGATCACTTGAGATATGAATAGAACTAGAACTAGATGCTATAGGAATGTTTTATTTAAATACATGTAAGTTGCCCTCATGTGGGCAATTAGCCTTTTTTTCATGTCAAACCCTTTCGCCACTGGTAAAATGGCGTCAACGCTTCCAAACGCTATGCTTCTCACAAGCCTGTCTTCTATAAAGAAGAAAGATTTCAAGGAAGAGATTGACTATGTTAATTCAGTTGAAAAACTTGCTTTCTTGCTCATTTCTCCTGTCATGTCTGAGCAAGAAATTTGATTGTCATTGACCAGAAATGGCAAGGCAGAATTTCCAAACAATATTTCCAAGCTCAACAGATCAGACTCTTAGCAGGAAACATACGGTGAGCAGATTGGATGGGATTTTGGATTAAACCAAGCATGAGGCTAGGAAACCCATGTTCTGTTTTGTAAAGCAAGGGCTTATAAGAATGCATCGAAGGCATGTCTGTAGATGTGGTGTTTGTTTTTATAATTTTTCTCTGTCAAATTGTAATATCGTTAATTAATGGACGTTTGGCTTTTACTTGAATTTGCATGGAATTTATACTGCGTTTTGAAAGAAATTTTAGTTAGAATTTCCTGAGTCGTACATAATATAGCCTTTTATGGGCTACTATATCTGATTTAAACAACCACATCAATTTTCATCAGATAATCCTGTTTTTTTTTGTGGAATTTTTATTAATCATGACCATTTGGAAATTACAAGCCCTTCCACTGCAGTTGACCAGTAATAATTTTAAGATAACAAAAACTATTTTCTACAATTCATATGCCAACTCGTCTTTTGCTGTTTCTTAAATCAGATACTGCAAAACTATTACAAATTTGTGACGCGACCATGATTTTGCTTCAAATTAATATTCCTGCTCTTTTATGACTTTCAAAGAAATTTCCCTGCCGAGTTATCTTTTTCGGGGTTGAACTTGAAGATCTCTGGTTTGGATTCGAATCCTCTTATTTCTGACTATGATAATTCCTCTTGATCCACTGCCGTTCTTTTTCTTTTCCTCGTCAATCCTGGATTCCTCTTCCGCTCTATGAGAAGTGAATCTGATTGTGTCTTAATATATCTTTATATTGGATTCCTTCATAACCGTGGGTGGCATTGCTGCTTGCTTCATCTGTTCCCCTGTAGAGGACTCACTTTCCTAAATTTACCTCGAGGTTGATCTCCAATTCAGGTACTTTTACCTCCTCACCTCTTTTGAATTCGTCTTGATGTCCTTCCATCACTGTGTTTCCACACTAATTGGAAGAGTTTCTCAGACTATAGTACAGCTATATGTTCATGCTCCTAGCAACTTTTGCACTGAAAGACTGCATTTTCCTATTTGGCACCTTCAAACTCTAACAAGAGTGCTTTTGACAACCCTTTTCATTCGCTCATTTCAAGATTCAACAACAGGTTCTGGCATATGAAATCAATGACCTCCCCTTATAGCCTCGGACACTGATGAACTTTCTGATCGTATTAGCGAGGCTAAAGTTCAGGTGCTTCTGATCGTATTAGCGAGGCTAAAGTTCAGGTGCTTCATCAAAATAGGAACGGAGGATATTACCAAGGTAGCAGGGTTGAAATCTTTGAACCAAGGTTTCAAACAGAGCCGTGTTTTCCTAAAACCAAGTACCTCTCCCAAAACATGTGAAAGGGGTATCATGTAGGACTGTCAGTGGTATCATGTAGGGTGGTAGGATTGTCAGTGAGAGATGAGGAGTATCATGTAGGACTGTCAGTGGTATCATGTAGGATGGTAGGATTGGTGAGAGATTTTTTTAATCTAGGATTGTAGGATTATTGATTTTTTTTTGGAAAAGGCAGTCCAGCAAGCATATTAGGGCAACCAATTAACCGTTATGTTAGACACTCTCACCTAACCATTATGCTAGCAGGAGGTACCACTCTCACCACTCCTTTGTGGTTAGTTCACCACTTCTTTATGGTTAATTCACATCATTCATCTAACCAATTAAACCATTATGCTAGCAGGAGACACCACTTTCACCTAACCATTATGCTATATGCTAGCAGGAGGCACCACTCTCACCACTCCCTTGTGGTTAATCCACACCACTCATCTAACCCACTCTCACCACTCCCTTGTGGTTAGTCCACACCACTCATCTAACCGTTAGGCTAGTAAGAGGTACTACTCTCACCACTCCCTTGTGGTTACTCCACACCACTCCCTTGTGTAACTCCACTAATTAGCTCAAGGATTATTGTATAACTCCAGCTAATTAGCTCAAGGATTATTGTATAACTCCAGCTAATTAGCTCAAGGATTATGGTATATTGAAGGAAGGACAAACCACCGAAATTCATGGTATATTGAAGGACAAACCACTGAAATTCTTTATCATTATGCTAGCAGAAGGCACCACCCCTTGTAGCTACTCCAACCAATCAACTAAAAAATTATGGTATACTGAAGTGAAGAGCAAACCACGGAAAATCCTTTGCAAGTCCTAATTGTTTATTCTTCAAAATTCAAATATGTAAAAATCTTTGCCACTCGTGGATCTGTCATTAAACTTGCAGATTAAGTCAAAGTTGGTCAAGGTTAATTCCTTTCTTTCATTATTGGACAAACTAACTTCAGTGCGGGCGTTTTCACTATGGCCTGGCCTTAATGCATAAGGCTTTACTCACTAATAAAAAATAGCTGGTCTAGACCGTCCTGGCCGAAAATCAGTCTGGTTTGGTGTTAGAAATGGTTCTGGAATAATTTGGTGGTTGAACCAGTTTTGGAACGGTTCACATCTGAACTGGCCGATTTGGGTAAGGATTGGTCAATTTGATAGCTAATTGGTTGGTTTGCTTTAAAAAAATACTAAAAACAACACATACAAAAGAAAATCGTTGTACGCTTTAGAATTGGATTTAAATAGGTCTCTTTTTAAGATGTTTGGTGAGGTGATGGAATGAGATCTATCTACCACGGAGAAGAATGATTAGGCTGTTTTTCTGGTTTCATCACTACATTTTTCCGACCTGTTAGCATATGATTAAAAAAAAACCTTATACCCTTCCTCCTGCCCTGCTGAAAATGATAAGATTTTAAAATTGAAACTTAGAAAGAGAATGTGCCAACTATTTGAAATCTATATGCTGTCCAATATTGTTAATTGATTTGACACACATCTAATGGTAAACAGTGAATGAAGCCATTCATCAAAAGAAAATAAACTTCAAATTCCTAGACTCGATGAAATCAGATTGATGAGAATTGATTATAAAATGATGATTTTTTAATTTCAGAAATCATTTAGTACTTCAAGAACATGCACAATAACAACTTTGGAACTTCAAGAACATGCATAAGCAAACTTTGCATCTTTGATGTTGGTTTTATATCCATTTACTTAATATATATATTTTTAAATTAAATTAAAATTTGGATAGTTTATGTAATTTTTATTTAATAATTTTTTACATTAAATAAATTATATATATTTAATTTGGTATATTTTATAAAATTTAAATTAAATTTTTAGGTTTAATTTATGATTTTAAGATAAACAATGTGTGTGAAGAGAGGAGAGGATGGTTGTATGTCTGTGATTAACTATTGTAATTTTGCCTTGAATAATAAGAATATAGATTTTCATTGCCCACTGTTTTTTCCAGTTTTGAGTTTCGACTTAAATAACTATGTGATTGCTATGTCTTGTTTTCTTTACTATTAAATCTAGCTCTGTTTATGTTTCTGCTGTCTAACAAGTGGAGCTCCCACAACAGTAAGAACAAGTGGAACTCCCACAACAGTAACGATGGCTGTATGCCTGTCATTGGCTATTGTAATTCTCCCTTAAATAATAAAAATACCAATTATCATTGCTCAGTAGTTTTTTCCATATTGGATTTTCACTTAAATCAATGTCAATTCGATGTGATTACCAATTATCATTGCTCAATAGTTTTTTCCATATTGAATTTCCACTTAAATCAATTTCAATTCGATATGACTGCTTGCTGTCTCTGGTTTATTCTTGGTTTTATTTTCTTTGCCATTAAAATTTCGTTACTTTTATGCTTACGCTCCCTAACACTTATAACTCTGCTCACACTTTATTGCAACTCGTAATCCATACCAAATTCAAACCTGCCTAACTCTGATACGCATAGTCACTTGACTGAGACTTGGAAATGACTTTGTTGAATTTAATGATGCACCTTATATTCTGCATTATATCATTAACTCAGTGAAGCAACATCAACAAGATTCAGTTTCGATGAAGAAATACTCAACACAATTCACATGGTTCAAGTGATATGGGGAGAACAATTTGTATCATATAGTAACGATACCTACTTTCTCACGTCTCAATCTATGAGCAATGTCCATATGCATATTGTCAAATTGATGGTTCATCTTCCACAGCGTTTGAAACTCCATGTCCTTTTCTCTTCCTCGCGTGATTCATCTTTTGTCTCTTTCTCGGTTTCATCCTCTGTGCTTCATACTTATTTCTTTTATATTTACAAAAATGCAGAACATATAGAATTTGTATCTTATAAATATAAACGCAGAACATTTAGAATTTGTATAGTATAATAACGATACAATTTGCTCACGTCTCAATCCATAATTGGCAAACGGATGGTTCATCGGAGTCTGCATGTCCTTCTCTTCCTTGCGTGATTCATCTTTTGTCTCTTTTTTCATTCTTCTTGCTTCACATGTACTAATATTATTTTAAGATCTACAAAAATGCACTACAGGTTAACACTCACATTTACAACTAGACATTGCATAGTCCAATACTTGTAACTTTTAGAAAAAGACATTGCATAGTCCAAAACTGTCCAGTGTAGTATCAATATCTTCAACATATTTTGTGAACTGGTCCTCAAGCTTGCGTATAATGAACAACAAATTGCACCAAATTTCGTACACGCGTCTTGAAATATTTCATTTTAAATTCAAATTTTGCAAATTAATTGACCTCAAACTTCACCCAGGTATTTATCTCTAGGAGTGGGCAATCTTTCCTCAGAAGTTATCTTTTAGGCAAGTTTTTTGGCGGTGGTCTTTTAAATTTCTGGTCAATTCAAAATTTGATCGATTTTTTGAACATTTGAATTGGTTTAAAATGACCCAAAACACTTTGAAGTAAGGTTCTGAAATACATGGATCAAAGAAGTTCTGAAATACATGAAACTTTGATTGATGCGAAAACTCAAACTACCCCTAAATATCTGGCCTGATTCAAACCCATTTTTTAAACCTGAAAAACCAATTTATTTGCTCCCAACTTAGCTTACTCTTTTATCTCTATGTTCATTCTCTTTTGTCTCCCGTCCTTGTAGTTGTCTGCTGTCCCTTCCACCCTTTGCGGGTGGCGGTGGAAACGCTCGATGCTATCAAGGACTATTTTTGTCTCACTTTTTCTTGTAATCGTCAATTTCTTTCACAAACAAGTCTCCTCGTATCGGAAGTTGAAAAATGCCAATATCACAAATTCTGTTTGCATCACAAAATCAACATTCCAGGTTGAAACAGTGTAACATCAAGTGTACACATATCAGCATTGGCAACTACTGCCTCCCATATTGCCTAACTGTGATCTGCTTCTAACATTAACTGCCATTAACAGTACATCAAGTGTAGACATATCCGGATTGGCAACTACTGTGTCCCATGTCCCATATTGCCTATTTGTGATATGCTCCTAACATTAACTGCCATTTATTTTCTGGGCATCAGCTTGTGACCCTAACTCTTGACTTTTCAACATTTGAACTAGCCATTCACTTATCTATCACTTCAACTAAATGTTTATTTTTCAATGTACCATATTAATATCTCATTTGTATTATTATTCAAGTTGCATACTTTTCACTGTATCATGTTACCAACTCATTTTGTCCGCACCATCTAAGCTTTCATACAACTTTCAGCATCTATAAGGCTGGACAATTATTACTTCTTACAAACAGGTTCTAAGAGTACTTTTAGTGGCCAGGTCTGGACAATTATTACTTCTTATTTTAGTGGCTAGGTCTGGACAATTATTACTTATTATTAACATGTACTATATACAAGACCATATTATTAACTTGATGGACAATTATCAGTTGTTTTTAGAATCAATATTCTATATATAAGATTAAATAATTTTGTTTTTGGTTTATTCCCATCTTAATGTTACTTTGACTTATTTGTATTTTGTTTTAAGGAAACAAAAAAATATATATACCATTTTAAAGTGTAAATAGTTATTATTTTTAGAAATATGTTTTTTTTATTTTTCAGCTCATCCTTACTTATATATATAAATATATATACCATTTTATATTGTAAATAGTTATTATCTTTTATAAAAGCAAATAAATTTTATGAAAATTTTTAAGATTTTTTTTTTTTTCATATTTATAAATAAATTAATGTGTTTTATTTAAAATAATTTAAATTATATTCAACATTAAATTAATAAAATGTCCAATAACATTAATCATTATCAAACAAATTAATCTATACAATTTTTATAAAACAAAATTATATATACTAAATAATCTTAATAACTTATTTCTCACTTATATTTTTCTAAAAATAATTATTTTAATAACTCATTTCTCACTTGTATTTTTCTAAAAATAATTATTTTAAACCTCTTTGAAATCAAGTCCTCATAGAACTTTCACCTTCGCCATATTCAAGGCCACTTTTGGTCGCCGAGCATCACCAATAATTAATTCTTAGAAACAAAAATTTATATATAAGGTTTTTTCTTGCTCTTGCTTGTGGAATAGTATTATGTGTATTTAGATTGTGTATAAAAAATTGGTATATTTATTTGGTTAACTCTTAAGTATTTTTTTTTTTTGGTAAATTAGGTGTTTTTATAGTAAAGTAAAAGAGAAATGTAATTAAAATGAAAAAAATAACATTTAATTTGTAATGTTTAAAAAACCAAACTTAAAACACAAATACAAATATACTAAAATGAATTTATTTTAATTATTATTTTTTTTTCACATATATTTTTTAAAGTAAGATTATGTTATCTTATACAACAATTTATTAATTTGATTCTCTCTCAACTTCTCCAACATGATATAGTTTTGAATTGTTTCATAAAATTCTCAATGCATGTATGTATCGACCAAATTTCAACATAAATTACCTATGATTCTAGGTTGACAAACTTTAATAATAATTAAAAATATTTTAAATACCTATTATTTTTATTTCATCTAGAATTATATATATAAATTTCAAATTACAATGATAATATAGAAACATTATAATATAAAAAAAAGTTCATTGAATCACTTACATAACTACATAGATATCTCAATTATTTCACAATTTATTATGAATTTCGTCTCAACTTTAATTTACATTTATTTAATTTACAAACATTATAATATAAAACTCAATGAATCACTTACATGACTATATAGATAAAACATTCTCAACTATTTCACACAATTTAATATGAATTTCATTTCAACTTTAACTCAATTTTTTTCAATTTACAAATTCAATTGAACTAAAACACATATATAGAATTTATAAAAATATTATTATTCATACATAACACTTTCAATATGTTATTTTTTTACTACTTACTATACTTTTAACAATTTTCTTTAATATCTTTTTTAAATTTATCCTTCTATTTGACTTTATAATTAAACAATATGTGTTTTCTCTAATATTATCCCATCTCCACCCTCATATGAGAGTGGAGGTAATATTATTTTAGTTTCAATTAAACAAAACAAGTACATTTATTCAAATAAAATAACCTATAATATAACCTATATTTTATGTTTTATAATTTAAAAAAGACTTCAAAGAAGCTCAAATTTAAGTAAAATTTTACAGTTGTTTCTTTTTATCAATTGTGATTCTCTTTTTCACATCTAAATAAAATTAGTAGCATTTAAATAAAAGAAAAAATGACTTTGTATGTCTTTGCAACTTTATTTAACATTCATTTGGACTCTAGCATGTCCTTAAATCACAATAGGAGCTCTACCTCTTATTGTTAGGTGTGACAATAAGCTTGGTTAAGTTGGAACTTGAAAGTGATCCAAACTTAGGTAGCCTCAACGATAACCTAGTTAGGGAGGAATGAAGGGCTCGAAGAGGGAGATCAAGTTGAACCCATCCTTGGACATGGAGTAGGTCTATAAAATGTAGATAGTTGGCTAACTATAGTTGGAATTTATAGGGTACAAAAAAGCTTACAAAGCACTAGCCATCTAGTAAGAGTGGTAGCCTGTCCAACGATGTCAACAACCTTGTAATACACATTGACAAGAGTTTCCTAGGATTCCGATGACCACTTGGGCCATTGCTTTAAATGCAACAACTGATGGGTGAGGTGGGATGTGAAAGACTTTCTCTT
>JASDQU010308244.1:181047-196596 GCA_032191745.1 Picea mariana
ACAAAAAAAATAAAATTTTACATTTATTTTATTTTTTATTATCATTTTTTGCAATTTTTTTTATAATTTGATTTTGTTTTTTAACTTCTTCAATATGATATAGAATTGTTTCATTAAATTCTTAATATCATATATGATTTTACCAATTTTCAACATGAATTATTTATGATTTTATAGTTTTGAATTTTTTCATTAAAATTTCAATATCATATATGCATTTACCAACTTTCAACATGAACTATTTATGACTTTAGGTGGACACATTTCAATATCATATATGCATCTACCAATTTTCAACATGAATTATTTATGATTTTAGGTGGACAAATTTTAATAATACTTTAATAACATATTTTAAATACAGTCCGAGTGGGCCTAATGGTTAAGAACATGTGTTTCCTCTTAAGAAGTCATAGGTTGAAATCCAAAGGGAGGTAGGGTATGTATACCTTCATAGACATTCTCAATAAACAATATTTCATTATTATATTTTGAGTTATATATAGATAAAAATAAAATTACAATAATATGATAAACATTATAATTTATATAAAAAATTATTAAACCATTTAAATGATTAAATATAGATAAAAACATTCTCAATATTTTGTAAAATTTATTATGGATTTCATTTCAACTTTAATTTAAATTTATTCAATTTATAAACTTTATAATATAATAAAAAAATTCATTGAACTACTTACATGATTATATAAATAAAGATATTCTCAATTATTTTACACAATTTATTATAGATTTCATTTCAATGAATTTATTCAATTTACAAACATTATAATAAAAAACTCATTAAACCACTTACATGACTATATAGATAAAAACATTTTCAACTATTTTACACAATTTATTATAGATTTCATTTCAACTATAATTTAAATTTATTTAATTTACAAACATTATAATAAAAATTTACATGACTATATAGATAAAGACATTCTCAAGTATTTCACACAATTTAATATGTATTTCATTTCAATTTTAACTCAACTTTATTTAATTTACAAATTTAATTGAATTAAAACATATATATAAACTTTGTTTGAAAATTTATAAAAATATGATTATTCATCCGTAACATGTCGATACATTTTTTTTTTTAACAATTTAAATTTCTTCTTTTATTTTTCGTTGTTCTTCAATAAATTTTTTTAGATGTCTTTAAATTTTTAGTTAAACAAAAACATTTATTCATGTTATTAAAAAATAAAATAACTTAACCTACAACATATCCTATATTTTATGTTTTATAATTCAAAAGGGACTTCAAAGAATCTCAAATTCAAGTAAAATTGTATAACTCTCTTAATTTTTTTTAATTGTAAACTCTTTTCATATTATCAATTATGATTGTCTATTTCACATCTAAATAAAATTAAAAGTTACTTTATATTTCTTCACAACTTTATTTAGCATTTGGATTTTGGCATGTCTTTAAATTGCAATGCAAGTTTTCCCTCTTATTGTCAGGTATGGTAGTAAGCTTAATTGAGTTGAAACTTGAAAGTGATACAGACTTAGGTAGCCTCAACAATAACTTAGTTAGGGAGGAATGAAGAGTTCCAAGAGGGAAATCAAGTTGAACCTACCCTTCGACGTGGAGTAAGTCTATAAAATGCTAATAGTTGGCTAACTATGGTTGGAATTTCTAGGGCACAAAAAATTTCATAAGGCACTAGCCATCTAATAGGAGTGGTAGCCTATCCAAGTGTGTCAACAACCTTGCAATAAACATTGACAAGGGTTTCCTAGAATTCCAATGGCCACTTGGCCATTGCTTTAAATGCAACAATTGTTAGGTGAGGTGGGATGTGAAAGACTTTCTCTTTCTTTGAAATACACACACACACACACACTTAATCTCAAACTTTTTCATCTACAAATCACTCTCATCCTTTATGCTCACTCTCATAGTTAGTAATTTTGCTTCTTACTTCACTCCAATGTTATCATTGTTGGGGGTTTCAATGTGATGCTTTGTGGGCCATATCTGGCTTATGGGTTTTGCTTATTCCTTCACTTCAACGTTATCATTGTTAAGGGTTTTGATGTGATTCCTTATGGGTCCTCTTTGGCTTGTGGTTTTCTGAATACGATATCAAAACTTGTAATCTAATTGTACAACAACAAATCCCCATTAATATACTTCCTCTTACATTGTGACAATTTCAAGTATCTACAAAAGTTTAACATGCAAAATGAAGCAACACAATAAATCAAAACAATAATATAGAGAATATCCTTAAGGTAGGGAAACACCTACAAGTACTCCTCAAGGAAGGAACCTCTCCACAAGCAATGCTTGTTACAATACAAATTCAACATGCTCAATGCAATGATATGCATGTGTATATAAACTCTTTCACAAGTGTTCCTAGAAGCCCATGCCAACTTCCCCTTATTATTATTCTCCACAAATTATTACCCACCAACCACCTTATGGACCTCATTCAATGAGTATGACCACATTACATTAATTAATAAGTTCACACACCCTACTTAATGGACCTTATTCAATAACTATGAACACATTATATAAATTAACCTCCCTAGGTAACTATCAATTTTCATTTTCCTCTTTAGGTGAGACCAATGTCAACAAAATAACATAAAGTTAAAAAAAAACAAGATATGGTTGTAGAGAAGCTAAGACCTTACTGTTGATTTTAACCTTGTACAATATTTACTGCAAACATATATTCAATAAAAGAACATAAAAGATACAATGGAAAATACAAACATTACACAGAGATTTTTCCCCTGGAAACCCAAATCGGGAAAACCAACATATTCTATATTTTTATTGTGTTACATTGTTTACAATACAATATACATATAGGAGTCAACGACATCCAAAATCCTAACCCAAATGACTTGGATTAGTCAACAACCCTACTTCTTTAACCGGAAATAGAAAATCGTCGGCAAAGAAACCATGTACCAAAAAACCACCTAAATATGTGACACGTTTCTCGAAACATAATTTTTTTTCTCGAGGGCGCTCCCCCCTACACCCCTGCACGGGGGGCATTCACCCCCTGCACCCCCCTCAAATCCCCATGCGCACCCAACACTTACCCAATCTATAAACCCACTAAAATTTAGTGTACATTGAAAAACTGTTTATAGTGTGAATTAGAGAGTCACCTTACAAATATGTTTTTGAAGCTATTAGTTTATTGTGATCCACTTTATGTTTTGACATTAGTTCTTCTACGAATATGTTCATGAATATTTTTCTTTTGGAAGTAAAGTGAACATAACATAGAAGACAAAAACAAAGATCCTTGGATTACATGATATTACTATGAAATCCTTCATGTAATGCAAGCAATGTATTGGGTACCAAATAAGAAATCTTTCCATTTTGAATAGAATGCTTGCATTTTAAAATATGTTTTTATGTTTTTGTATGGTAAACTACCAATAACTGGTTAATGGGATTTTTTTTTAAAGCAAAAGGTTAAAAATAATCTAAACTTGTCATCGAATCATCAAATACTAAAGAAGAATTCTTTCTCATTTGAATAAAATGCCCACATTTTAAAATATGTTTTTGTATGGCTAAACTACTAATAGCTAGTTAATGCGGATTTTTTTTCAAGCAAAAGGTTAAAAATAATGTAAACCTACTATCAAGTCATAGAAACAATAATAAAGATAACAAGGACAAGTTAAATATCTCTTTTTGTAATTTATATATAAGTTTTTAACATAATTTTTTTTCTTCCCCACAAAAAAGCATGATAAACACACAAGATTCTTTGAGCCGGCTACTTCAACTCAATTTATTAAAATAAGAATTTTATATAACGTTGACGCATTAGAATACAAATAAAAGAAAATACTAAGCATGGGATTCCATCAATGTTAAAAAGAAACAAAGTCTCCCATACACTGTTATACACTCTACTTTAAAAGAAAATAGAAAACCATATTAACAAAACTTAATATCCATATGACATGATGAAGAACCAATATTATGAGAAAATTAATACAATTAAATAGATAATAAACATTATCAACATAGTATTATAACTATGTGTATAAGATGCATAAGAAACTAGTAAACCATATTAACAAAACTTAATAGTTATATGACATGATCAAGAACCAACATTAGAAAAAATTAATACAATTAAATAGCTAATAAACATTATCAACATAGTATTATAGCTGCATGACAAACCACTTGTAAAAACTCTAGACAAAATGTTAATAAGAAAGTAGAGTGAAGTTAAACAAATGCATTAATTTTGGACCTCCAAAAATCGAATCATAGTAAGGACCAATTATTGAAATCTTAAGTTTATAAGAAAATAAGTCACAAAACCAAAAAAAACCAACTATTCAACACAACAATTTGCAGTTGATATCATCCACCTCTTCACATTGTGAAATTGAAATGCTCATACTATTTCCGTAGAATAATTTGTATTTAAAAGAAAAATCCTATTTCAATTTTTAATGTGCATATTTCCAAACTACAACATTACTCATGTTTTGGAATTCCTTTATGTTTAACGATTGGTATAAATGGAAATGATATGAAAAACCTTCGAATATGTCTAATTGCACAACACATATTGTGCACCATTCTCCAACAATCTAGAATGCTCATACTATTTCCGTGGAATAATTTGCCTTTAAAAAAAAATCTTATTTCAATGTTTAATGTGCATATTTCCCTCTGTCATAAATTATATTAGATTTAATATAGTGAAAAAAGTCCTATTTCAATGTATTATGTGCAAAAATTATATTTTATACTGGTAATTGTCATTTTCAATGTATAACACACATATTTTCCTTACATCATGTCCATAATGTCATTGAGTATTGTCGATTGTAATCTCCTCTTGTGAAATATGTAAATGTATAACACACATATTTTCCTTACATCATGTCCATAATGTCATTGAGTATTGTCGATTGTAATCTCTTCTGGTGAAATATGTACTCACTTGTTTAGTACATATGCAATGGAAGCATATTACAAGCTCAAATGCATGTCCCTCAAATTGTAAAAACAAATAGTTTATGTGATAAAATACATAAAAAGAGTATTGTTGATTGTAATCTCCTCTTGTGAAATATGTACTCACTTGTTTAGGATATATGCCATGGAAGCATATTACAAGCTCAAATGCATGTCTCTCAAATTGTAAAAACAAATAGTTTATGTGATAAAATACATAAAAAGAGTATTGTCGATTGTAATCTCTTTTTCTGAAATATGTACTCACTTGTTTAGGATATATGCCATGGAAGCATATTACAAACTCAAATGCATGTTCCTCAAATTGTAAAAACAAATAGTTTATGTGATAAAATACATAAAAAGAGTATTGTCGATTGTAATCTCCTCTTGTGAAATATGTACTCACTTGTTTAGGACATATGCCATGGAAGCATATTACAAGCTCAAATGCATGTTCCTCAAATTGTAAAAACAAATAGTTTATGTGATAAAATACATAAAAAGAGTATTGTCAATTGTAATCTCCTCTTGTGAAATATGTACTCACTTGTTTAGAACATATGCCATGAAAGCATATTACAAGCTCAAATACGTGTCCCTCAAATTGTAAAAACAAATAGTTTATGTGATAAAATACATAAAAAGAACAAGTGAAATTAACTAAAACCTTGTATCTGTTTTTAAGACATCACAAGAAAAAAAAAAAAAACAAACAAAACAATGCAATGTATGGTTTATTAAAAGACATTTGGATATCCCAACAATAAAATTTATGGCACTCAAAAAGCAATCTTATAAATGCTAAATAGATTCCCTTCATGTAACACTGGTACTGTTGGCCCCATCATTATTTAGACATTAAACTTGTGGTGGCCTGCAATTTCAAATGTTGCTTTGTTATCATTGTCTTGAATCAACCCTTTTCCTTAAGACGATAGAACATTAATACTCACTACTAAAAAATTGTTAGAAACACTCCTAAATTTGTATCCATGCATTGTGTTTAAGATCTTACTAAATCTGTATATGTACGTTGTGTTTAAGATCTCGAGTACAAGTTTAAGAGTCTTTATAGAAGTCCTGTGCAAACATTGAGTTAATTCAGTACATGTTATCATATATGAACCTTGTAAACAACAATGACATGCAAATCATTATAAAAAATTGAAAAGTATAAAAGACTCCATTATGGAACAATGTGATATATCATATGATGTATCACATTTTTTAAAGCACCATGAAATCTGAGCAACGTGATATATCATGTGATGTATCACATGTTTTAAAGTACCAGACAATTTGTATCCATGTAATGGAGATGTCTAATCCAAGTAAACGTTGAAGAGTATTGATAGAAGGCATGGAGATGTCTAATCCAAGTAAACAACAAATTAAGTACTTGGCATCACATGCAATATTAGAAAAAGCAAACAATATTCAAACCATGCATAACTTACCTACAATACAAAAAAGAGAGAAGAGAATCCACTATACTAAATATAATTTTAACACTGCAATGAAGGCAAGACTATGCACAAAAACAATGAAGGCATGATTATGCACATAAATTCAGCATGGAAGGAAAAATGTTATTGCAAGCTTAGAAAGTCATTCACACTCATAGCTACAGAGGTAAATGAGCTCAATAACCTTAATTTATTGTCCTTTTGTATTATGAAAGCAACACTTGCTAAAAATAAACAGTGAACTTCTCCCTTGCTATAAAAGGACCAACGTGTTGATTATATGATCAAATTGCTACATGTGTTTGTTTTTAACTTTATTGCAAAGGCTTTCTAGATGTTTTAGATTATCGAAGAGGCTTTCTAGGTTCAGTGAATACAATGTCACTAGAACATGCATTAATAAGATAATACAAAAGCAATCATGAATTTGTTTGTCTCACCTCCAAATCATTGCATTGGAGCAAGAATTTTTGGGAAGAAATCGCAACAAATGATGCAGATTGGACCAAGAAGGAGAGCACATTGGATTTTGAGGAAAAGTAGCGCGCGATAGGATTTGTGGAAATCTGATGTAGATGTGGACAAACCTAGCCATGTTAGGGTCAGGGTTTTGGAGTCATATTGTAAGGGTTTAACCCATTTTTGTAATGTAATTAGAAGAGGTCTAAGGTATAAGGGGGGATCTATCTAGGTATCCCATCTATGCTTTGGGAAATCTGTGTGTGACTTTTTCATACTCAAAGAAATATTTTGGAGTTGAAGTCTGTTTTGAGAGCTGTGGAGCTCAGATGGAGTAAATTTGGAGATGTAGCTAAGGGTCAGATCACAAGTTGTGGAGCTTGGTGTGATCCTGATCCACCCCACTACTCTCTATTATGATGTAATGTGCACAATGACTGTTGACGAATAATAAGAGAAGCATAAGATCTTTGTGGACGTATCCCCGAGGAGGTGAACCATGGTAAAACTCGGTGTGGAATGTGTTTGAATATTTTACTATTTTTGCAGTTATGATTGAAAGGTTAGATAAATGAATGAATGATTTTAATTACAACGCACACTAGAATAGATATACAAAATGAATGTTATGAATGAATGAACGGATCTGATGAATATTGTAGTAGAATACATGGTTAAATATAAATAGAAGTAAGGAGAACAACCCCATTCCCTTCCATGACTACAGACACCTGCATCATGCAATCACCCATAAACCATCTCGGGTGAGATTACATTGTGCACTCTGTTCGTGGTGTAGCCTTTTG
Organism: Picea mariana; assembly: GCA_032191745.1. Taxonomy (NCBI): domain Eukaryota; kingdom Viridiplantae; phylum Streptophyta; class Pinopsida; order Pinales; family Pinaceae; genus Picea; species Picea mariana. The sequence goes on from JASDQU010308244.1 coordinate 188,775, forward strand.
ATTTACCAGAAGGGCGGATGGTGATAAGGGTTTTGTTGGAAAACTAAGGTAGAACCTAGGTCAGCCCATACGCCCAACAAATGGTTCCATTGTCGGATAGAAATCGGAAGGAGAGCTAGGAAGGGGTTTGGTGAAGAAGATGCAGTGGGAGCAAGGGATGTTCATGCCATGGAATCCTATGAACCAAGAGATTGAAATATGGTTGGAGATAAAGCAGTTGGAGTTCACGCAGAAAGATAATAAGGGTTCTAGGTATACACCACGTTAGTACCTGAAGATGTATGTGTTTACTGATTTACATGAAGTATACTTCTGTTTATTTCCAGAGTTATTACAGGAGTGGATATTAAGGTTGAAAGATTCTCATCCGACTAATCGTATTAGACTAGTAGTGTGAACTGCTGAAAATATCGCATGGTTGGAAAGGGTTAATAAAATATTCACGTGCGTAGTGGATTTTTGGTTAGACAACATTACTGCGGGGTTTATAACTGAATTTGCAGTAGATACAACAGAGTCATATACTGCTGCAGAGCAAGATTTCTTGAAGGGACCCAAAGGGAGGTACATCAGGTCTCTTTACACGTCGATCAAGATCTTATTACATGATAAAGGTTTGATGACCATGGAATCAAACAACTAAATCACTCTATGCATATGGGGGAGTTGGGGGAAGCACTAAGGAAGATTTGAGAAATGGAGAAGGCTCTTGAGAGTAGTCAGAGGAAGGAATAAATGGACCCCATCATGACGGATGATGAACAGACCAGGGAAATCATAAGAAGTGCATGTGTGACGTGCAACAAACAACCCTACCAGTATTAGATGAATAGTAATAAGAGGGTTGTAGCAGAGCGAGAGGGATTGAACAACAATGAGGAAGAGGTAGAGGATCTTCATGCCACAGGGAATATTGAGGATATCTTGCGTGCCACATATGAGAGGAAAACTAGAGGTCATGGGTTCGGCGCAGAAGAAGTCTCTCCATTCCAGATCCAAATTAGTGTGGAACCCACAACCCCATGTGCGACTACGAAAATTGAAGAAGAAAAATAGGTTAATCAACAAGTGATTAGTGGTAGAAGAATTTTTACAGGACATGGGTCCAGTGGAAACTCAAGCAGAAGTGTAAGTTCAGAAAGCAATAGTCAAGTATCTACACTGTGTGGAGGTGGTAATTCAACAAATTTCAGAATGGAAGGAAAAGATCCAACTATCAGGTTACCAAAGTTCTTCAGGGACGGGTCAGATGACCCAGAAAAACATGTGTTCATCTATGAGAAGATATGGGCAACAAAGAATATTATATACGAGGATACAAAGGTTGCGTAGTTGACAATCACATTCAGAGACCACGTATTAGATTGGTACATGGGTCTCTCAACAAATAATCCAACGGGAACACCTACGACTGTAGCAGATGTGAAGAGACAGTTAATAAATTAATTTCAGAAGGCAAGTTCAGAAGACTAGTTTATCAATGAAATGATAGAGATCAAGTAGAAACCGGGAGAATCGGTTTGGAAAGGGGACCCGAAATTCAAGAGACTAAACAGTAAGTTAAAGTACACTATTAGTGATACACAACATAGGCATTTGTTTGTTAATTCTTTGTTACCACACTTGAAGTATCCTTTGAGACAACATAAATTCCAAAGCCAGGGCGAGGCTCTGCAGGAAACCTTACAACTAGAGGAAAACCAGTACGAGCATACAGATCCAAATGTGGAAGCGCTGAAGCAAGATCTGAAGAACTTAACATTCCAGTTGAACCAAAAAAAAGGAAAGGAGAAAAGAGAAGATGTATGGTGTACAGTATGTAGGACATAAGGTCATCACAAGAATGAGTATCCATTATTTTCACAGTATATTGGAGTGGGTATGACAAACCCTTTAGCTTCAGGAGGACCATGGTTCGAGATTTTCAAAACACATGGGCATGATCCCTATCATTGCCCCTTGATGCAAAAATATTAGACAATACCAAAGAGCACATTTTGTAACTTTTGTAAGTCAGTTGGACATGAAGAGAAGGACTGCTGAACGTTGGAGATGATGAAAGAAAATATTGAAGATACATACAGGGTGCAGGCTGAACATGTAACAGGACAATCCAGGCAACAACCGCAATATAACACTGCGCATCAACCATAGTACAATATCGCACAATAGTTTGCAACACAACCACAGTATAATGCACATCGGTTCTAAGGTAAACAATAGTATAATCCTGCACATCAGTGGGAAACACCACATCAATACAATAACCCACAACCGTAGTATAATCAAGGACCTCAGTATAACACACCATACATAGATAATCATGGCAAAAGAGGAGGCTTCAGAGGAGGAGGTCGTGGAGGAAGAGGCTTTGGAGGAGGTCGTGGACCTATAGTGTGTCATAACTGTCAGAAACCAGGGCACTATGCAAGAGATTTCCCACAACCACATGTGACATGTATGTACTGCCGTGCAACAAACCATGAAACAAAGGATTGCCCTACACTTTTGATAAAGATACAAAACAAGAGGAACCAGACTAATCAAAATGTGCAATGGATCGGGGTAGGAAAAAGATAAGAAGACAGGAAGAAGATTAACATAGTGACTCGAGGTGGATCTAAGAGAGGAGAAGATTCAAATAATAAGGATCATGACCATTACTAGTGGGTCAAGAAGAATACAATGCCAAAACAGAAGTTTGATGTGTGAAAAGAGAAAGAAATATTTAAGGAATCTAGACAATAGATATTAAAGGAAAACATTGCATCCACTTAAAAAATGAAGGCAGTAGATGAGATACTAGTCTATGACATGCCTTCATTATTTGATCAGACCAATCAAGAACAATATTCATAACAAGTAAGTAAATTAAGAAATTTTTTGGGAGCTTGTATCAAATTGTTGAGTGATAAAAATTCCTTACAAATATTGCAGAATTTGTTAGAAAAGTGTAATCCTTAGGACGAAGGGTTAAAAAGAGTAAATCAGGTCCAGAAGAAAAGAAGAACCAACAGGGAATTCATATTGAATGCTAACATAGGAGATTTCAATATGGGGGGTATTATACTAGACTTAGGATTCGAAGTCAATGTTCTGCCAAAGAAAACCCGGGAAAATATGGGAGAACCGTAATTAGGGTATTCACCTATTCAGTTGAAGTTGGAAAATCAACACATAGTGGTGCCAATTGGGAGGTTGAAGGGGATTCCAATATATTTAGAGGGTGTGCGCACCATGGTTGATTTTGAAGTCATTGCATAGTGGACAATACTTCACCATATCTAGCATTGTTGGGTCTAGATTAGGATTTTGATGACTAGGATATTATCAACTTGAAGACAAGAAAAAAGATATTTGAATCAGGGGAATATAGATTTATTGCGCCATTAGATCCCTCAGAAGGAGGTAGGTATGTAGAGCCTACAAATAATATCCTGACAGAATATGTGAATCAATTATACAGAACTACCACGCGCGAAGAGGATTATATCAACCCAACTGTAGATGGCATGCTCAGTTGGAGGAGTATTAGTTCTTTTGCTTCAGACTCTGACATAGAATTGGAGAACTGGTAGCAACGAATACATGAATTATCTACCAGGAGATATGCCATAATGACGCCCACGCTGAGATGGGTTGGTACAGAGGTAAGAGAACCTCCTACGTTTTATGACTTGAATGATTTAGAAGAATTTTTAATGAAGTATGAGATAGAGGTTATGGAAAATCAAATATTACCCACGTTAGATATTTCTTTAAAATCTGTACCTACAATATGGTGGGATACACACAAGGAAAATATCAACAATTGGTTTCAATGCAAAAGGTTATTGCACATTGATTCAACGCAGAGAAGGAGCATAAATATGGGGAGAAATATGAGGGATTTGGACGACCTCAACAACATGTAGATAAGTGCATAGTTTAGTGGATATTAATACCACTAGAAGAATGGACACACCATTTTATTCACACACTAGAAGGTATTCTAAACAATTGGTACACAGAACAAGAACAACGTAGAGAAACTGCTAACTGGGAAGAGATACAACATAAATTTATAGTTACATTTTCCTTTGAGCATGAGAACCCATAGATGGATACAACACTAAAATTGGTAAGAGACAAGATATTTGAAGAACCATAGTTTGAAATAGTTCCAACATATCAGAAGAAGGTTAGACAGATAGTTAAACAATTTCTACATTGTTATCATGTCGCAGAAGCAGAAGAACCAACAAAAGATAATATGTGCAACATATATATTCCAAAAGTGGAAGATGAAAGGGAAGTAGAATGCCCCAAGATGGATTCAGAAGATCATGCTACACCATTAAAGATTAAGAAGGTCAACATTGTAAATGCAGACAACCCAAAGATGGCCAGTATTGGAGATTATTGGGATAATCAGATAGTAGAAAGGATCACAGAATTACTATGCGAGTACAATGACTTATTCCCAACAACATTCTCAGAGATGAAGGGGTTATCAGGAGATCTAGGAGATATAAAGATCCCATTGAAGCCATAAGAAAGACCTATCAGACAGAGACCGTACACATTGAATCCAATATACAAAGAGAAGGTGAAAACATAAATTGACAAGATGATAGAAGCAAGTGTCATAGAACTTGTAGAAGAGTCAGAATATATCAGTCCTATGGTGGTGTAGGAAAATAAGCAAGGAGGAATCAGGATTTGTGTATATTTGAAAAAATTGAATGATGCTTTCCTACATGATCCTTTTCCTACCCCATTTACAAACGAAGTTTTGGAGAATGTAGGGGGTCAAGAATCTTATTCGTTTACATTTGGATTTTCAGGTTATCATCAGATTAGGATTGCGCCAAAAGATAGATATAAGACAACATTTTCTACAGAGTGGGGCTCATTCCAGTATACATTTATGCAATTTGGATTCAAGAATGCACTAGCCATTTTTTCAAGGGTAGTAGTAGCAACTTTTAAGGACTTTATTCATAAGTTTTAGGAGGTTTACTTGGATGATAGGACAATGTTCAATTTGCTGAAAGATCATGTTGAAGTATTAAGGCTAATGTTGGACATATGCATACAGTGTCAGATCTCATTAATTATTAAGAAGTGTATTTTCAACACACCTTTTGGGATTTTGTTAGAACATGTGGTGTGTAAACAAGGTTTACTAGTTGATCCTGCTAAAATTGTTTTCATAATTAACTTACCACCACCAAAGTCAGTGCGCCGATTGAAGAGTACATTGGGACATACAATGTATTACATAAATTTCATAAGGGGATATGCACAAATCACCGCGCCAATGGAGAAGTTGTTGAAGAAGGATACTAAGTACCACTGGAATGATGAATTCCAGAAGGGTTTGGATATTTTAAAGGAAAATATGGTTACTGCGCCAATTCTGGTTTTAGGAATTTCATGCGCATGTGGATGCATTTGCAATTTCATTAGGACCAATATTGACCCAGCAAGGATAAGGTGATATAGATCACCCTATTACTTTTGCAAGTAAGAAGATGTTAGATTCAAAGTAGAACTACAATACTATAGAAAGAGAAGGTCTAGCTATGGTGTATGCTTTGTAGAAATACAAACATTACTTGTTGGGAAAACACTTTAAGATGTTTACAGATCATTCAAATCTGAGATACTTAGTTAATAAGCCAGTGTTGGGGGGAAGGATATGCAGATGGCTATTATTATTTCAGTTATTTGACTTTGACGTTGTGGTGAAGCCTAGAATATTGAATGTAGGACCATATCACTTATCCATGATAACGAATGGAGAGGAACCTAATAACTTGGAAGGAAATTTTTCCGATGCACAATTGTTTTCGGTACAGATAACAAATGAATATTTCGCTGACATTATTGTGTTTTTTAGTACAGGATTTGCACCAAGAGAATTTACTACTGTGCATAAGAGAAATTTGGTGGTCAGAGCTACATATTATCAGTTGATTGTAGGTCATTTGTACAAACTTGGAGCAGATAACATCTTGAGGAGATGTGTGATTGAGCATAAAATACCCTTTGGCAGAGGTGCATGAAGGGATTGTAGGAGGAAACTATGAAGGAAAATCTACCACACAGAAGGTATTGAACACATGATTATGATGGCCAATAGTGCACAAATATTCAAATAAATATTGTCAAAAGTGTGATGTTTGTCAAAGAGTAGGGAAGCCATCCAAGAGGGATGAGATGCCACTGCAACCACAAGTTACTTTACAAGTGTTCAATAAATGGGCAATAGATTTATTAGGTCCAATTAATCCACCAACAAGAATATTAGGAGCCAGATATATTATTACAATGAAGGAATACTTGACCAGATGGGTTGAGGCAACACCAGTGAAGGATTGCAGTGAAGATACTACAACACACATTTTATTTGAGAATGTATTAACAAGGTTTGGATGTCCAATAATATTGATGAGTGATCAGGGGACTCACATCATAAATAGTGCAATTGAGGAAATACTTGAAGAGTTTAAGATATACCACCATAATAGTACTCCTTACCACCCTCAAGAAAATGGAACAATGGAATCCTTCAACAAGATTTTGGAGAATGATTTGACACAGATTTTAATGTAAACATAGATGATTGGGATTTGAAGGTACCAACAATACTTTGGGCTTATAGAACTACCTACAAGAAGTTAATAGGGCATACACCATTTAGATTGGTGTATGAACAGGAGGTAGTAATTCCCTTAGATTATTTGATACCAAGTCTGTGCATTGTAGGAATTACAGAGATGACAGAAAAGGGCACAACATACGAAAGATTGGCTCAACTAATGGAATTGGAAGATGATAGAATCATAGAAGGTTTTCATCAGGAGGTACAGAAAGCAAAGGATAAAGCATGGCATGACAGACATATCAATAAGAAGACATTTAAGGAAGGAGATTTGGTTCTCTTCTACGACAATAAGTATTTGTAGCACCCAAGAAATCTCATAATGCATTGGCTAGGGCCATGTCAGATAAAGTCTGTCATAGATGGAGGTGTTGTACAACTGCAAGACTTAGCAAGCAAGGAAGTTCAAGGAATGGTGAATGGTAGTTGACTAAAACTGTATAGGGATAGTTGAACTACTAACTCTCAAAAGTTGCAACGCAACATGTAGACTTGCACATATTGTAAATAATAGGAATTAAAAGAAGAAAAAGGAAGAGAAAAAAGAGAAAAAATGAAGAAAAAGCCAAAAGGAAGTAGTTAGGGGAATAAGGGATAGTTGGGAATGATAGTGCGCATAAAAAAAAAAATTGGTGTGACATAATTTAGAATACCGTGTGCAGGAAGATTAGACACCATGCGTCAGAACAAAGAAATAATCGGAAAAGAGAAAAACAAGTGGAAAAAAAAGGACGATCACGTCAGAACATTAATGAGAGGGTTTATAAAAATGGAAAAGCTAGGAAGATTTTGACACTTAGTGATTTTTTAGCAACAAATTACTTGAAAGCGCGAACAAAGGGTGATTAATCAAGAAATAGATGCATTCATGCACAAGGAAAGTAAGATGGCACCCTCGAAGGTTGGCACTCCCGGACAATTTGTAAGAGTGACCCGACAGTCAGGAAGGAAGAAGGAAAGACTGATAGAGCCAAAGAGTTTTGTGGAGCTAGAGGATGTTACAACATCAGAGACCCAATCTGTCAGTCCTGCCAAGATAGAAGAAGAAACATCAACCACATAATAGGTGCAAGTGAGAGCATGGATAACCCTAACGGTGGTTCAAACCTTAATCCTGAAAACCTCGCAGAAGTGGAGGAAATAGAGAAACAAAAACAAAAAGCTGTCACAGAG
>JASDQU010308245.1:76617-94910 GCA_032191745.1 Picea mariana
AGCACATACATACTAAAATAAGAACAACACACCTAAAGATCTTTACATCTGAAAATGAACAGATCTAAGAGACTAACACATGCATTTTTTTACACGGGTATTTTGGGTCAACATGACCCTGGATAAAACCCCCCCGGGGAAAACCAGTTTGGGATATCTATCTATATAATGATGATCAAAGAAAGAGATACAACAAGTAATGAAATACAATGGAACCTGTATACATAGAAACATCCTCACGAGACTTGCCACAAGAACTAGAGAAAGAAGTGCCCAAACTATGGTGCACCCTCTCCCTTTGTTGCCCTCTGTACTGAACAGAAGCGCCCTAGCTCATCTGTGACCCAATAAAGAAATCCCTCCACAAGAATGTCCTCTCCTATGCTACCTCTCCACTGAAACTGTCAGAGCTCAAATCCTCCAAGCAGATCTACTACCATGTAGTTTCCAGTCCTCTCAACATGTGCGCCCTCCTCCTAGCAAAAATAATCACCATAAATAAATAGAGCCAGAAACTAAATGTCTCTCTCCACATAAACAATCGCCCAATATCTCCTCTCCCTATGCATCATACCTCATCTCAATCTGACAATTCCTCCTCCTCTGATGAGAATATGAAGGATAATAAATGTGCCCTCCTCTCCTAGATGTGCCCCTCCTCCATGAAAATGATCCCTCTCAGAAATGGAAGCTATGGCTCTATGGAAATACTCTCCATGCAATCTCAAACCAACCACACACTTCTCCTCAAGCTCTCAATATTTTTTCTCAAATCCTCATGAAGTGCGCCCTCCTTCTCCTCAAGAAATGTGCCCCTCTTCTCTTCTCCAAAAAACTCACAAGTGAAGAATGAGTCTCAAAAATACCTTTACCCTCTCTTTAGCCTCTTTGAGCCAACCCTAAAAGATCAATGGCCTAGATTAGATCTAGCCAATCCTAATAAATGGGTGATATCTCATCCTAAAGTCTCACTAAGGAAACCCACTTTCCTTAGTTGCTTTGTCTATTAATTCACCCACATTGTGAATTAATTGTCACTCTATGACTTAAGTGACTTATTTCACTAACACTTTTGACTTAAAACTCCTAAGTCAAAGTGAAATTAGAATCATAAATTAAATTACAAGGGTAATAGTCTTCCCCCTTTGTGCTTAGAGAATCATAAGCACATGGGGACCACTTTCCAAGGTACCCAAATCCCAACATTTTCTTCTGTAGAAGGAAATTCTTTAGATCCCTTCTTTTTCTCAATTTTGGATCTAAACTGCTTCTTGTAGTGCCCTTTTTTTCCACATCTCCAACATACCTTTACAAACTTTCCAGGATATTTAGATCTACCCTTAAACTTAGATCTCCCACTTGAGAACTTAGATCTATTTATTTCCAGGGAGCGTCCTCTTGCAAATAATGAGTATGTTCTCTATACTTCCATGTTATTCCTTCTCATCTCTTGTGGAAACAAGGATGAGACCACTTCATCAAACTTCAAGGCAGTTGTATTACTACATATGGCCAAAAACCAGACTATCCCACGAGTCTGGTAAAGAACACAGTAAATCGATACACTTATCTTCATCTAAAATTTTAATCTCAACAAATACTAACTGACTTACCACAATATTGAAGGCGTTCAAATTCTCTTCCACCGAGTCTCCATCTCTCATCCTTAGATTATACAGCTTCTTTCTTAGGAATAGTTTATTTACTAGGGACTTAGACTGATACAACTTCCCCAACTTATCCCATAAATCCTTGGTTGTAGATTCCTTTGACAAAATCAGTAATACTGAATCAAAGAGACAGAGTCAGATTGTGCTCTTCTCCTTCTGATACAACTTTTTCCATTCATTTGTTGAAGTTCCTATAGGTGCAGTACCGCGATCCACTGATCTCTTTCCACCAACAGATCTTCCATCTTGACCTTCCACAACTCAAAATATTTCCCATTAAACTTCTCGATATTCATTTTTGAATTTCTCGCCATTTCTTTTCACCTAAAAAATAAATATCACAGATCTTCCATTCTAACAAGGCTTATCACAATCCCGAGTGAAACCCTTGACCACAAAGGCGTCCCCCTAAAGCCAACAAAGCTCTGATACCAAATGTATATTTTAGCCTTGTAAAATATTTACTACAAACATATTTTCAGTAAAAGAACAGAAAAGATACAATGGAAAATATACACATTACAGAAAGATTTTTCCCCTGGAAACCCAAACTGGGAAAACCAACATGTTCTATATTCATTCATCATGTTATGTTGTTTACAATACAATATACATATAGGAGCCAGCGACATCCAAAACCCTAAGAGAATGAACTAGATTAGTCAACAACCCTAATTCCTTAACCAGAAATAGAAAACCATCGGGAAAAAACATTTGCCGAAAAACAGCCCAATAATGGACATGAAAATCGAGAAAAAATGTGACATGTTTCCCAAGGAAAAAAAATCACGGGGGGAAACCCCATGCGCCAAGCAAAACATAGATACTACTAATCATGCAAAGAATATAAAACATACCCAACAACAAAATTATATAAGTTCCATGTTCCATGAGATACCAATCCCTGATTCTTCTTATGATGGCTATCACCTTATCAGTCATGCATGGGGGCATTGTGAAAAATATTAATTCGTATAGGGGAGCTAAGAAATGATCACATATCTTCTGATATTTTTTTTGATAATTGTATTCCCAGAGCACTTTGCAGTATATGTGGATTGTTGGGTCTAAAGGTTTCCATCTCCATCCCTTCCTTGGGTATTGATGGGCCACACACATAATTTCCAAGAGGTACAAGGACATATGGAAACTTGGGAAGGTCTTGAGCCAAGCTTCTATGACCGTGGTGAGAGATACTATCATATTTGCTGATAAAATGTCATCCCAATTGAATAATAGTCCCTCATCTGCAAAATAATAGATCAATGGCATGTATGATAGGGAGAATTGGGATGCATCTGGTTCACCGTATAGCCGACGCAAGAGAGTCACCATATATTGATAAGGTATCCTCAAGGAAATTGTGGGGTAACCTTCCTTGGGCCTATGATTGAATTTTTTGTCAGCTTATTACCACTTGGGGCATAGTTCTTTAGCTGTGTGTTGGAACTCATCAAGAAGCTTATTGTCTATATTTTTCACTCCTTTGTCGAGGTGATAACATTTTTCCAGGTCCTTAGGTTAAAATGATGCTATAAGTTCCCCTGGCATTGCGAACACATATATTTCTCATATCATCATGTTTAATGATCCAAATGATGGAATCGACACAAGGGAAGACAGAATCATAGGTTGTGACTATGAATATTGCAGATCGCCAAATATTTATAAATATCTTCATCTCATCTTGGTCTTCATCTTTGGCTTCGGCAGGGAAATTTGATTTCTTAAACATGTGATACACATTGCCCCACTTGAGTGTCTCTCTCTCCTTTTCCAAGAGTCCAAAGGTGTCATCATATGTGGGTCCAACCACATTTGGTTTATCTTCAATCGGTCGACTGCTACCGAAGGCCTCAGTGATAGATGCCTTGCTCACTGCTTTTTTTGGAGCCATGTATGAACCTGCAAGGAAAAGGTGGGATTAGTGCAGAGACTCGCTTGATACAAAATTTAATCTATCTAAGTATTTTCAGATACCCAATGACTCTTGAGTTGATTCTTGGTGGGATATCATCATTAGAAGAGGATAAAATGACAACAGACATAGTGGGAAATTTGGTAGAATTTAGACAAGAAAAAGACTTAAAAAGGGCTTGGAAGTCGAAATCGGACAAGTTAATGTCAACTTATCCAATGTGAATCAGAGAATTTAAAAAAAACTATCGTGAATGCCATCAGCCAAGTTGGCATGAAATGTTTTGATATCCATCGATGGGGTTGGTGTAAAATACTTTGATATACATCAGAGGGGTTACTTTTAAAACCTCTGATAAACATTGGATAAGTTGATGGGAAAGTCATCGATGAAATTTAGGGATCAAGGGAAGGGGACAAGGTTAATCCTAACTCCTTCGATGTGTCGGAGGAGTTATTATGAACTCCTCTAATAGCATCAAAGGAGTTGATATGAAATCTTCTAAGGATCGGAGTGAAGTTTGGAAGATGATCTTGCGAAGAGATCCAAAATGTTTAATCACCCATCGACGGAGTTGAGATTAAATACTCCAATGGGAGTTTGGTATATTGAGTTGTATGATAGAAAATGTTCCAATGTAGGAAAGGTCTTTANGGGGGGGGGGGGGAGAGAATCAGAAATTCTAACACCAAAATTTTCGATCCACGTGGGTTCTAAAAAAATATTTTAATTTTCACAAAGATCGAGCCCGTGAATGAGTTTTAAAAGGTAGGAATCGTCTTAAAGAGGCTCGAGGAGATCAATTTAGAATGGTTGATAGTAAAACTAGAATTCGACCATGGTGAGCCCTATCCCTAAAACGATTAGTGGTGAAATATGGGATTAGGTCGAATACAACACGTCTATGGTAAACAACACCAACTCTAAGCTACGACTGTGTCGACATCAATTAAGGGTTTTGAAACTGTGGCAAAGGACAAGTATAAGGTTGAGATATCAGATCTAGGGTGATACCAATGTTTCACTAGTAAGGTTAGTACATAGGGAGAAGTAAATAATTGTGATCGCGAGGGTTTTGGGGGGAAACCCATATTTCTAGGGTAATTTAAGCAAAAACAACGCAAGTAAAACTTAACCCTAAAATAGAAAGAAAGCATGGTCATGACAAGGCTTACCTGTCAACTTGGTGGCACGTTGAAACTGACGATTGGTGGTGGGTGAGTAAACTTTGGGTTGAGTTTTCTTCCACTTGATGCTTCTTACCTTTTCTCAACAACCAACGAAACAATAAGGGCCAAGAGTGAGTGTTGGTATATATGATTTTTGACAAAAAAAATTAATAAATGCGGGTTGGTGGTAACATTAAAAATCGACAAATTTGTTATTAAGTCTTATGATGTACATCGGAGGACTTCGTGGGAAGTCCTCTGATGTGCGTTAGAGGACTTAGCAAAAAATTTGTCAAAGTTAGTCAAAGAATTTTGAAATAACTCTTTCGATGAAATCATAGGAGTTGACACTAACTCCTTCAATTTCATCGAAGGAGTTGCAAGTAATTTAGGCGATGGAAAGGCCAATCGGAGAAAACACAAAGAACTCAACAAAGCTCATCAGTGGAGTTGTGGATAACTCCTTCGATGTACATCAAAGGAGTTGAGGGTAACTCCTCTGATATACATCGGAGGAGTTTTCATTAACTTTTCCGAAAATCCAAAAAGACGACTTGAAAATCTCCAAGTGCTCTGAATTTGAAAGATAGGAACAAGTTTTAGAGAAAGATGAAGAAACTATTGGAGGAGATTTTTAGCACCATAAGCACCTCTGGATTGTTGCAGAGGTAAGCTTGATACCCATCATTTTTATGTCACAATGAATAGTTTAAAGGCGGTCTAATGGACGAAGACTCATGATGGTATCGTTCTAACTCAGAAAAATGGGTTGGAAAACACAAGCAGGTGAGGTATTGGTCTAACTTCAGTCAGTAAGTTCGGTATAGTGGTAATTAGGGGGAAGAACTTGAGGAGATTGAAGAGGTCTATTGTGGACATCCGGTCTTCCAACAACCTAAGGAGGAAAATCTTCAAATACAAGATATTCTTGAATTCAAGACTTCAAGAAACTGAGAATGATATCCCAATACTGCAATCAAACATACATTACAATACACTCACAACAACCTAACTAGATCATCCATGCTTGGGCTCTCAGTATCAAAGGGAAAAGAGAATAGAAGAAACTGATTAAAATTGGTTGCAATGCCACTGTGATCAAAACTACATCACAAAAACATAACTACCCTTGACTAGATCATCCATGCCTGAGCGTTCTAACATAGTTGTTACAGAGAGACGAAAGGAACTAACTTACATTAAAAAGAAGTCTCAAATACAGATACATAACCAGAAACCAGAAGCTTTTATAGAAATTTACGATGTGGGAGCTTAGCTCAACCATCGACCCTTACAAAATATAAAAACTGAGTATTTATACTCAAAACAAATTTCCCACCAAAGGTGTGCTCAAGCTTCCATGGCGTGGCATCTTCTCGGTCAGACTGTTCAAGTATTCCTTTGTTAGATGCAATCTCAACTCGGTATGGGCTTGCAGGAAAAACCACTTGCAGGGGTACCACGATCTGACAACTCTATTATCCATGGTCAGCTCCTCCATGCTTTTCATTTATGGGGTGAGCTGAAGCTTCAACCACCTACCCCAGCTTTCATTAACTGCTTCATTGGGATTGGGACGAGGCCGAGTTGATTTGGCGCCTGGAAAATGCAGTGACCTCTTTCTGCAGCCAACACTGGCGCTTCAACCCTTAGAGAAACTCATGTGAACTCAGCTCCTTTACCTACATGCGACCTCGGGTCATGACCCAACGCTTATCCAATATGATATTTTGGGATTTCACGTTTCGGGGGGTTTCGCGTCGCATGACCATAATCTCCTAATACATGATATGTGAAATGGCCCTGCTCTGATCGACGGTCAGATCTGTTATGCAACTGACGAATGAGGCTCCTCGCGATGGGTGCTTTCACCCTGGACCTGCTTCGATATGACCTCAGGTTGTGACCATGGGCCCAACTCATGGGTGTTTTGAGATTTTGCATTTCGGGAGTTGCCACATGCTCCTCTAGTTGGACGGTCTAGATTATTTCACGAGTTTGCATTTCGCAAGTTTGTGTTTCACGAGTTCGCGTTTCACAATTTTGCATTTCGTGAGTCCTTGTAATTGTGTCCTCTTACTTTCTCGACTCGCGAAATCGCAAAAAGTTGGTCCAACAGTCCAAAATATTTTGCAATCTTGTGACTCGTGAAAATTTCTTGTGGCTCACTTAAAAACCCCTGAAACTCGATTCCATGAAATCATTTAATCAACTGCCACCTGTCCCCACTATATCAGACGACTCCCATGAATCTCGGGTTTCAGGACTTTGGCATTTCAGCAATCGGCATATCGAGACTTGGCATTTCGGGACTCTGATGAACAGTTTTAACCACCTTTGGGAGTCCCGATTTCTGCAGACCACCGATCTGTCCTGCCTGCAAGGAATCTTCGTCGTTGAAAAATAATCTTGGATACGACTGACGACCTTGGATAAAACACATTTGTGGGTTTTTTAAAACCCCTTCTTTCGCAACTAGTCACCCAATGGCCAACTTCAAAAAAAAAAATCCCCTTGCAAGAATATGTGATAACATTAGGCTCCATGGGGGATAGAGTCCTCCCTGCGAGGCTCTAAGATCTCCTTTTGCAATTCCAGTCACCTTCTGTTGGGTTGTGGAGTCTAGCTCAAAACACCATGCTGATGAATACAAGTTGATAAGTAAAAATAGAAATAAACACACATTCTCCAAGGAGATTATTTATGTACGGTCCTAAACTAATTGACTTTACACAGTGCTCGGTGAAAGAAAACTTCCACCATAGTCATTCAAGTAACTTCCTAACTGGAAGCTCCTTCACTCTGTCAGTGATTGATAACAAATCATGCAACCATGACAACAAAACGGTTACATCCTTCAGCCTTCCTCCTAATGTTGAGGTCAGGATAAAGCTGGGCAGCTTCTGAACATGAAGGAAATACAACTCCATGTATTCCTTCACAGGCTCATAGGCCAAGGCCAAACTCCAGGAAATGGGTAGCAGAAATCCTGCTCTGCTCCATAGCTTCTCATGCATGGCAAAAAATCTCTAGCAGGCACAAGTGGGTGAACAGTAGATGCAGGTTGACTGGTCCCAAACGATGGTTTCTCACTAATAGGCTCTGGACCGGAGATAAACTGCCACTTATGCTGCTCCTCTAGTTCTCCTTCATGGCTCTCCCAAGGGTCAGATTCATCATCACCATAAACAAGGCCCGTGGGAAAGCTCTGCTCTTCAGTTTGTTTCTCAGTGTTTTCTGCAGGTTCAAGATGGTTGATTTCCTCGTAATATTCTTCATTAGTGAACAGAGGATATAGATCTGCAGTCTGTTCTTGGAGATCCCACATATCCAGCTCAGAATATGATTCGTAGCTGTCATATATAGGTTGGTTGCTACTATGGTCAACAAACTGTGATGTGGGGCTTTGTTTCTGTTCATCTGAATAATGGTCAAATCTTTGGATAGTAGGCATGTTAGGAGCATAATGCAAGGCCTCTACCGTGACGAACTATTCAATGCTATCATCATTAGTAGGGTTTTCAAGAACATCCACTTCAGGGAATGGAAAATCCTCTGCGTCTTCTTCAGATTTGGACCTTTCTATCTCGGTAGAGAGAGATTTTACCATCCCCATCAACTCACCCAAAGAATATCCTTCATCTTCATGGTCCTCATTAGGCATAGCCATATCTTGATCACTGTCTTCACATTCCTCACAACAATTATGATAGATTAACCGAGAGGGATAATACCTTTTACAGTGCCTATTGAAAACTGCATGAAATTCTCTCAGGGAGGGAATGCTAGCAGGAGGTAAGGAATGATACCACTCATGAGCATCTCCTTCTAACAAGAACATGAACATCTTCATTAATACATGTTCATGATGTATCTCCCACTGATGCATGAGTTCATGAAACTCATGGAGATGCTGAGCAAGGTTGTCCTCTTTACGCTCTCTAAATATGGGAAAAAACTCAACCCATTCATCCATAGTAGTGACAACATTAGGAAAACCAGGAACAACAGAAAAATTAAAAGGAGCAAACCTCCAAGCCAGGATTTTTTCCATTTCAAACCAGTGGAGTCGCTAGTTGATTGTTTAACCATGGAGTCTCCAGGTGAAAGATATGCAACGTGAGTGTGTCTGGTCTTTGTACACCATTAAAGACCATATTTGATCATTTTGTTTCTCCCAGGGGTTACCAGGTGTGTCCAGAAGAAGCCACACAAAAACAGTGGATTCACCAATGCCTTTTCCTTTATTTCTGATATCCGATGCACCTTCAAAATCAAAAGTCCATTGTCGTTCTACCCAGGGAAAATATTTAATTCATCCCTGGCAACGACGCCAAAATGTTATCACCAGAAGTCACCTCTATATTGCTGCAAAGGTAATCTTGATACCTGTTAGTCCCTAAAGTTGCACTTGACTGTGAGAGGGAAAGCTAGGGAATCCTCGATTTATTGCAAAAGTGTTTTAATGGTTTTTATGGTTTTTTTTTTTTAGTAAAGTGGTTAAAAATTGGCTCAAGGTTTAAAATAAATGAGAAATTCAGAATAAGAACAAATGATATCCCATTGATTGGTTAATGGGTAGGCACATAGATGTATTAGACAAATCAGAAAAAGAGAAAGTTAATTTTTCAATTTGTCAACCTCACAATAAATTCTTATCTCAAAATATCATCAAGAAATAAGAACATCAGCTTGAAATCAAAACTTGAAAATAATCACCACATCAAAATCTTTATTGTATCAATTGATAGTCAAGAAAACAAATGAATTGCAATTTGAATAATGAACTCAAGCATGAATATAGAAGAACAGAGTAGAAAAGAGAATCTAACCATCCATATGCCTTTTCTATTAAGTATCAAATAGAACAGGAATGTCTTTACAAGGAATTTCAAAAAAACAGGTCCCCTGGATCTCCAATTTTTCGACCATAACAGAGTCTTTCCTCTGCCTATTTAAACTATCCAAAATATATCAGATCCTAATTTCTAGCATGCTATTAATGACTAGATATGATTAGAATCTATCTAGTAGGGAGGTTAGCTCGAAAAGAGCATTTACATTCCAAAAATAGATATAGATCAATAGCTTAATCTTGAATGATCCTGTCACAATACATTTGATCCTACAAAATAGGAGTTGGTTTGATCTATTCATGCATTTCGAGGTATTTGCTTTTCACAAGACAAAATAAGTAAATCTTTCCCTGTTCCCTGGTAAACATCAAAAATTGAGAATGTACCAAATTCTCCATAAATATTTTAGGGTATGATGACAATAGTAGCCTTGGCAGTCTTCTGTTTGAGCTTTGTGGTGAGTACTATGTTATGCCAATAGAGTTTGAAGTTTATTTCTCTGAGCTCTTTGAGAAATGCCCTTTTCTCTCTTTTCTTCTTCTTGAAACCCTGAATCCTTTCTTGCTGACTGGCACTCCATTGTTCTACATGGGCCTTTTATTTCTTCAATTGTTTCACTGTCTTCTGGAGTTCTTTGATTGTTTCTTTATCAGTTCTGACCTTAACCTTGAATTCAAGGAACTCTTCAGCAAGTGCAGGATCATTCAGATCTATGGAAACCTTTGGTTCTTTCAATTTAACTTGGTATCTAGAAGTCAATCCTGAGTTGTGTTCTTCATCAGAATTTGTTGAATCCATGGCTTCAGGCATATCTAATATGTGATCTGAAGCTACAAGGTTGTTTTCTTTATTTTTAGGAATCTCACTGATACATTTAGCAACTGCTTTAGCTTTTGACAATCTAGTAGTAGCTCTTGTTACAGGTCATGTAGGGAGTGGAGCAGTTTGGTTACCTCTTTATGTTGATTTTTTATGTAATGGAGATTTTCTTGCTTTTTTCTTGGTACTTGCTTCAGCGTCCTCAGAGTGATCTTCTATAACTATGACGTTTTCTTCTTTTATTGAGGGATCAAACATAGATTTGGACTTTAGCCTGTATTTGTTGGTAACTCTAATAGAATTCCTCCTAGGGATTTAAGACACAGGCACACCTTTCTTCTTCATCCTTTTGACTGCAGTGCCTTTATTACTAGTTGTTGGTTATTTGTGCTTAGTTTTAGTTTTAATATCATAATATTCATCTAAATCCAATTCCATTTTAACATATGCCTCAGAAAACATTTCAATTTTTATATCCAATTTTGGTCTTTTACCTCTATTTTTCTTCGTCACCCTGATGGAAGGCATTTCTTCTTTAACAGGGGTTTCATCAACTGAAATATTATATTTTTGTGTAACAACCCCTTTTCCTTTGCCTCTCTTCTGTTTGTTGGACTGTGGATCAAGATTTAAATATTGAATTAACTAGCTCAAGGGTTTTTGTATTTCCATCAAAGTAGAAACAACTAGAGTCTTAATTAGGACTTGATGAAATAGGCTACCCTTTGCAGAGGCGGGGTGTGAATGCACTCTTTTTGACATCTTTGCCAAGATTTTGAGTAGAAAGTAAGGCAGATTTAAAGGATAATCTTCGTTTAGATGCATTAAAAACCTAATGTGGTAGATATAAATCAGTGAGAATCTACCTTCACAGGTGATATACCTGTGGATCATGATTAGATCAGTGTGCCATTTTGGTCTAATCCAGCTGCGAGGGACTCCCTTTCTCCAATTCGGGTTTTTCTTATCTGGTAGTAAGAATTGATTAACAAACTCTGTGACTACATGCTCCTTCTTCCACCATCGTTCTCCTCCAACTACCAATCTACAAGCTTTGGTGATTGTTTGTTCTATCACCAGCATTAGCAACTTTCTGATCTCCACTTCAAAACCATCAAAGTTCTGTGCAAACGCCATATAGACCTGTTCGTCGTAACCTTGGAATGTGGTGAGGAATTCAAACCAACCAACGTCTTTGAACCTCTGAGCCATCTGAGGATAACCTTCGAGAAGTTCAGCACCCTCAGGTTCCATTCGAACAACTTGCCCACTTCTCTTGAGTGCCATATCGATAACATGATGCTGCCACTTAGCACAGTCTAAACTTGAACTCACAACCTGTAAGTGTTAGCATATCTCAACTTCTTCTAAAAGATACTTGCACTTATAATTTGAACAAAATCAGAACGACAAGTGATAGTATCGTATAATGATCTTTGGGAATTGAAACGATTTGAAATGAGTCCTTGCTGGTACAGAATGTTCCCATCATGAAACAGTTTGAATTGCATAATGATTCAAGAGATATTGTGGGACACATGTGGATTATCAGTCCACGATTTATGTAATCATAATAGAATCGGGGTGGCTGGTGCTTATCATGGCATGATTATATTAGCGCTATGGGAATAATGTTATTCCAGTAGTGCTATTAATGACTTGGAAGAAATTTGAATCTGAAAGATTCACATAGGCATATGAAGTGACACATATTGTAAAACCATGTCTTAAATCCCCAAACTTAAGGAATTATTCAAAAAGCTAAAATGTAAAACATAACAAACTGAAAACAAATATTAAAATCAAATGAAAGAAAACAATGAAGTGCAAGTAGGGAGGGTTTAGGATTAGTTTTTCCCACTAAATCAAAAGAAAAATTAGAGACTAACACTGGCTCCTTCTGGAGATGAAGTTTTGATAATAAGCTCCAAGAACTGCAAAACAATGCCTTTTCCTTTATTTCCGATTCACTGATCTCCCTGCATCTGTCAGTATTTATTCATAGCATAACTATAGAAAACAAGTCCATTGGGTATATGGAGTCTTTATTGAAATAAAAACCTACTATACTAACTGAAAACTTGATGAGTCTTTAGAGAAAATAGTGTTACAAGAACCTCCCATTCACTGGGCCTCCAAAAGTTTATGTGTCATCTAAATTATGAAGAAGAAAAGTGTTATTGTCCATTACCTTGGCTATTCTAAAATGACCATACCATAGGTTATCGAACTTACCATGTTTTTCTTGTTCCTCTCTCCTGGCATCCCATCTTAGCACCAAATCTGCTTCATTAAAAACATATTTCTTAATTCCCTTATCGAATGTGGCTTTGACTTTGCTCTAGTGAGCAATAGCTTTCTGATTCATCTGTTCTCTGACCTGTTGAACCTCAATCATCTGAAAAATTCTCCTTTGGAGATCGTTGAGTTATTCTAACTCTTCCTGTAAAAACTTTAAAACTGGTAAGCCCAATTGAGTTGGAAGGATAGCTTATGTCCCATATACCATCTGGAAAGGAGAGTTCCCAATAGAATTCTTGTTACTGATACAATCATCCCATAGGGAAAACTTTAACTTGGAATCCAATGATTTTTTATTTTCTGCCAGTAGTTTTTTTATAATCCTTATCATACTTTTATTGGAGGACTCTGCTAACTTGTTCCCTTGGAGATAGTAGGGAGTAGAGTGGACCAATTTGATATTATACTTATTGCATAATTCAATCATGGAATTGGATTTAAAATCCTGTGCATTTTCAGTGACTAGTTTTTTAGGACAACCAAACCTAGAAAAGACATATCCTTCAAGAAAATCCATGATTACCTTGTCTGTTTCATTCCAGGTCGGAATTTCTTCAATCCATTTTGAAAAGTAATATGTGGCTATAAGAATCCATCTGTGTTTCCCCGAAGATGAAGGGTTGATCTCCCTAATGAAATCCAAGCCCCACTATTGGAATGGTCCATGAGTTATCATTGGTTTTAGGCATAGAGACATAAGTTTCTATTTTCCAGCAAATTTCTATCAGGGTTCACATGCCCTGAAGTGAACAAAAAATATCTGAGAATAGAACTGGCCAGTAATAGCCTACCCTAAGAATCTTGAAGGCAGTAGCTTTCCAATGGTGATGGCCTCTGCACACACCATGATGTAGATCAGAAAAAAATTGTTTAGCTTCTCTTTCATCGACACACCTCAACAAAAAACCCTGAGGGTCTTTCCAGAATAAGATCTAATCTATAATGAAATACTTTATTTCTCTTAATTTTAATGACCTATACTTTGATTTATCTAACTCTGGAGGAGATTGAAAATTCAGCAGAAAAAATATGATATCTTTGTACCATGGTGAAGAAACATACTTGTTGTTTACCTATGAATTTGTTTCTTCAATCTGGAAAGAGGAGCCATGTGCATTGTCTGAAAGATGGTACAACCCAATGGATTTGAAGTTAGAATCTATCATTAATTTGGCAAGGCCTTCACCTTTTATCAGCTGAGTAGGCTTTATAGTGAGATCATACTCCGGGATTTTTGTTTTCCATTTTCCTCTCTTTCCTTCACAATCAGGCTGGACCAAGATTTCTTTGACTGCACTACTTGGGACATAAGTTGTGATCTCAGATTGAAGAACATAGACTCTGAAGGATTTTAGAGCCTTTACCAGGGCATAGGCCTTTTTCTCCATTATATCATACTTCAATTCAAAATCTCTCAGAGTTTTTCTAAAGAAGGAGATGGGCTGCTCAAATCCTTGCTCGTTTGCTTGCAGAAGAACAACAACTATGGTATTTTCTGAGGCAAATGAGAAAATCATGAATTCTTTGGAGTAATTTGGAATTATGAGAACAGGGGCCTAGACAAGATCTTGTTTCATATTTTCAAAAGATTCTTTAGCTTTTGGTATCCATTTAATTTCTGCATCCTTTTTCAACATGTCAGTAATGTACTTGATAATCTCTGCAATGTTAGGTATAAACCTCCTTAAAAAAATAATTTTACCCATGAAGGACTGAATAGACTTCTTGTTTCTCGAGATGTCTATTTGTTGGATAGCCTTTACTCTTTCAGGGTCTATATTAATACCTTCAGGTGAGACAATATTTCCTAAAATCTTTCCTTCCTCCATGGAAAAATGTGAGTTTTAAGGATTAGGTGATATACCATACCTCCGACATTTCTCAAAAGTTTGCTTCAAGTGCTATAAATGTTCTTCATCAAATGCTAAAAATATAGTGATGTCGTCAAGATAAATGGCTAAAAACTTGTCCTTTTCACCAATAAAAGCAATGTCCATAGCCCTTTGAAATGTGACTCCTGCATTCATCAATCCAAAGGGCATCTTTTCATACATAAAAGTGCCCCAGGGAGTAGTAAAATATGTTTTCTTTTTTTCCTCCTCTACTACTGATATTTGAATGTACCCTGAGTATCCATCAAGCATAGAGATCCTCTTTGCTCCTACAACTCTCTGTAAAATATGATCCATTTTTGGTAACGGATAATTGTCTTTCAAGGAGCACCTGTTCAAATTCCTGAAGTCCAAACAAATCCTTATCTCTCCACTCTTATTTCGGACAAGTACAAGTTTGGCCACCCACTCTGAGTATCTCAGTGTCACTATGATTTTGGCTTCCAATAACCTTTTCAGGTCCTTTTCTATTACAGGTAACAACAAAGGATTAAACTGCCTGGACTTTTGCTTAAAAGGTTTTGATCCAGGTTTCAGGGGAATTTTGTGTTGTATGATCTCTGGATCAAATACCTTCAAATCTTCATAAGACCGGGCAAATATATCTGAATATTTCTTCATTAATTCAACATATGCTTCCCTCTGCTTTTTTTATTTTTTTCTAGATATTTTGACCAACCTGGGATTTAAATCAGAGCTGATATCACAGTCCACTACATCAGTTTCTTATGTTTGAATAACAACCTTCCTGGAAATTTCATTGTGATCTAACAACCTCTCTAGTGGGACCAAACCTTTAGGCAGATGGTTGGTCTTCAGTTCAATAATTTTGTGCCCAACAATATTGTCTTGAAGAATATCTGCAACATGTACCTCTTCCTCACCATATCCGTCATCATGATCTATTGAAATGTTAGAAAACTCTTCAATAGTTTTCAAGAATCTTTCAATTTCCTCATCATCTTTAAAGACCTGCCATTGTTTTATATTGTCTGGTATTGAGGGTCTATGTCTAACCTCCACTTCAAATTTTAGATTAGGAAACATTGGAGTTTTAAAGTTGCTAGCTGCAAGTGCCAAAGAGTCAGCCTACTGCTTTAAACTTTTGTGAACAAAAGTAATATTGAATGCCAAAAACAAATTATCCACATAATCCCACACCTCATTTCTATATTGTTTCAACCTTTGTTGTTTAGTTTGATATATTTTCTTGATTTGG
This sequence comes from Picea mariana, assembly GCA_032191745.1. Taxonomy (NCBI): domain Eukaryota; kingdom Viridiplantae; phylum Streptophyta; class Pinopsida; order Pinales; family Pinaceae; genus Picea; species Picea mariana. The sequence goes on from JASDQU010308245.1 coordinate 92,462, forward strand.
TGAATAATAAGTTCTGAATCACCAAAAACAGAAATCTTATCTATACCCATATCTTTAGCAGCTTTCAACCCTAACAACAAGGCTTCATACTCACTGATGTTATTGGTGGTGTCAAATTAAAGTTGATATGACATAGGAATAAGATCCTTGGTAGGGTAAATGAAGACAATCCCAGCACCAGAACCTTCTCTAGAACATGCCCCATCAAAATACATTTTCCAAACAAAATTATCTTCTCTGTCCCAAACAACACTTGGTGTCTTTCTAACTAATACTTCTACCATCCGATCACTCATATGAAAAATAGAGGAACCTAGATCATCTTCTACAATTTAACTTGGTATCTAGAATCTCAGTGATACCTTTAGCAACTGCTTTACCTTACGACAATCTGGTAGTAGCTCTTCTTACAAGTCCTGTATGGAGTGGAGCAATCTGCTTACCTCTTTCTATTGGTTTTTTATGTAATGGAGATTTTCTTGCTTTTTTCTTAGTACTTGCTTCAATGTCCTCAGAGTGATCTTCTATAAATATGATGTTTTCTTCTTTGATTGAGGGATTGAACATAGCTTTGGAATTTAGCCTGTATTTGTTGGTAACTCTAGTAGAATTCCTTCTACGGTTTTGAGACACAGGCACACCTTTCTTCTTCAGCCTTTTGACTGCGATGCCTTTATTACTAGTTGCTGGTGATTTATGCTTAGCTGTAGTTTTAATATCATAATCTTCATCTAAATCCAGTTCTATTTTAACATCTGCCTCAAAAAACATTTCGATTTCTGTATCCAATTTTGGTCTTTTACCTCTGTCATTCTTCGTCACCCTGATGTCAGGCATTTCTTCTTTAACAGGGGTTTCATCAACTGAAATATTTTGTTTATGTAACAACCCCTTTTCCTTGGCCTCTCTTATGTTTGTTGGACTGTGGATCAGGATTTAAAGATTGAATCAGTCAGCTCTAGGGTTTTTGTATTTCTCTCATAACAAAAACAACTAGAGTCTTAATTAGGACTTGATGAAATTGGCTACCGTTTGCAGAGGCAGGGTATGATTGCACTCTTTTTGACATATTTGCCATGATTTTGAGTAGAAAGTAAGGAATATTTAAAGGATAATATCCACTTAGATGCATTAACAACCTAATGTGGTAGATATAAATCAATGAGAATCTGCCTTCGCAGGTGATATACTTGTGGATGATGATTAGAGTAGTGTGCCATTCTAGTCTAATCCAGTTGTGAGGGACTCCCTTTCTCCAATTCAGGTTTTTCTTATATGGTAGTAAGAATTGATTGACAAACTCTATGACTACATGCTCCTTCTTCCACCATCGTTCTCCTCCAACTACCAATCTACAAGATTTGGCGATTGTTTGTTCTGTCACCAACATTAGCAACTTTCTGATATCCACTTCGAAACCATCAAAGTTCTGTGCAAATGCCATAGAGACCTGCTCGTCGTAACCTTTGAAGGTGGTGAGGAATTTGAACCAACCAACATCTTTGAACCTCTGAGCCATCTCAGGATAAGCTTCGAGAAGTTTAGCACCCTCGGGTTCCAATCGAACAACTTGCCACTTCTCTTGGGTACCATATCGATAACACGATGTTGTCACTTAGCAAATTGAACTCACAACCTGTAACTGTTATCATATCTCAACTTATTCTGAAAGATACTTGCACTTATAATTTGAACAAAATCAGAACGATAAGTGACAGGATCGTATAATGATCTTTGGGAATTGAAACGATTTGTAATGAGTCCTTGCTAGTACAGAATGTTCCCATGATGAAACAGTTTGAACTGCATAATGATTCAAGAGATATAGTGGGACACATGTGGATTATCAGTCCACGATTTATGTAATCATAACAGAATCAGGGTGGTTTGCACTTTTCATGGCATGATTATATTAGCGCTATGGGAATAATTTTATTCTAGTAGCGCTATTAATGACTTGGTAGAAATTTGAATTTGAAAGATTCACATAGGCATATGAAGTGACACATCTTGTAAAACCATGTCTTAAATCCCCAAACTTAAGGAAATTATTCAAAAAGCTAAAATGTGAAACATAACAAACTGAAAACAAAGATTAAAACCAAATGAAAGAAAACAATGAAATGCAGGTAGGGAGGGTTTAGGATTATTTTTTACCACTAAATCAAAAGAAAAATTAGAGACTAACACTAGCTCCTTTTGGGGATGGAGTTTTGATAATAAACTCCAAGAACTGGAGACCAATGCCTTTTCCTTTATTTTTGATTCACTGATCTCCCTGCATCTGACAGTCTTTATTCACGGCATAACTATATAAAACAAGTCCATTGGGTATATGGAGTCTTTATTGAAAGAAAAACCTATTATACTAACTGAAAACTTGATGAGTCTTTAGATAAAATAGTGTTTCAAGAACCTCCCATTCACTGGGCCTCCAAAAGTTTATGTG
>JASDQU010308246.1:8414-74142 GCA_032191745.1 Picea mariana
TAACTAACAAAAATCTCTTCGTCCCGGTGGAAACTTTCCTGATTTTTTGCTTTTTTAGGTAAACGCGGGTTGTAGTGGGCCAGCCAGCGTTCACACATGTGCTGCAGAAGGCCTGCCAGCGTCCCAACGCGCCCAGTGCTAAGTTAGGGCGCGGGTTACTTGATTGAGGTTTTTGGAGAGTCTGTTCAGCATGGCTTTGGCAAGGAAAGGCAATGAGTAAGCCTGATGCCAGGTAAGCAGGGATAGTGCAATTTAGGGTTATAATAGAGCCTCGACTCACAAACTCATGAGTTGCAAGTTGCGACAAGCACCTTTGGAATTGGGCCTTGGTCATAGCGTTGTGGTAGCACGAAAGGGCGGAGCTCGTGCCTAGTGTTGTTTGCATAGGAGAGCTTCCGAAAGGTCATGTGGATTGACTGAAATTGAGATTCCAGCAAGGAGTCAAAAGAGCCGATCCGTCTCAAGAAGATAAAGAACGATCCTATGAGTGGATCTTGGCTCGAGGGCTAATAGGTCTTTGTCATGTGGTGTCATATGACATTATAACAGATTCCCCCTAATGTGTGAGGTTAGAAAAGAAAATGATGTTCAAAATACATTACAAATAGTCATGAGATTGTGGAGGGGCCATTTGGTAGGAGTAGTTGAAGACCAATCCTCAAACAGTACCTACAACAGAAACAATTAAGATACTCCCTTATGAAGTCAAGCATTCCCATGCTTGAGTGTGATGTAAGCATGGCCACCAAATCAAGTACACTATGGATCCATGAGTAATGAAATCATAATTGATGTCCATGGCCACGAAAACTATGCATAGTGGATCCATGTGATATATAGAAGTAGAAATCATGGCCACGAGAAAATACATAGTGGATCCATGCAAAAATGTAGATCATAGCCATGAATGGATACATAATGGAGCTATGTCTTAGAATCAAATAGAGGATATCTAGAACCAATGGAGTGAACAAATTGATCCTCTGCAAGAACTAATGTCTAAGAGGGTGGTTTAATCAATACAATTTGGGTAGGAGCACAAAATATGTGATGCTCATACTTCATTTGAAGCATTCAAAACAATATGTCGTGGTATGAGTCTACACTATGTGAATAAATTTGTTGGATTCGAACAGAGTGAGACATCGTTTGATTATCGGTCATTGATGTATACTGTTAACAAACGTGAGACAACCCATTGATAATGATAATGAGAGTCAATGTACCTTGTACAATATAATAAGTGTGAATAAAGGAGTTGATGTTGAACACATGATAAAATGTATCGAGCAATGGAAATTGATGTATTCCCACTATCTATAGTGAGAGAACCTTCCATTGATAACTGTGAGCCCCCAAGGTACTAAAAATAACTCTAGATTCTTGTCCTAGAGCAAGATGTGTTGAAGTTGATAGGAAGAAATATGTTGGAAGGAAGGAATTAATGCATCCTTCATCATCAGGCATGAGGGGTAGCAGAAGGCCAAATATTTGGAAATATTCTGACAAAAATATTGTAAGGACCAAATTGAGGTATGACTCCGGCATGTACCAGATGAAATAGCACATGGCAGAGACTCTCTGAATAGTAGCCAATGATGGAGACTACTAACAAAGATGAGGAATCCAATAATGGTGTCAAATGGAAAACAAAGTATCACATGAATCTCTATGTGTGATAATGGTTGTTGATGTCAAACACAATGGAAACCACTCAATCAATGACCAATGATGGTTTTTCATCTTTTGAGTGAAAGCTCACCTATCAATGATGTAAATAGGACCAAGGTGCAACTCTAGGTCATACTCTCAGAGGAATGTGTCATAGTTGATGAGAGAATACCCACTAGAAATAAGTCAATGGGGACCTTATATAATAATATGAGTGAGATACAAAGATACTTGTGAAACTGAGAAGTGCTTGACTGAAATAGGAAGGCTAACATGAAAAGTCAAGTTTTGTGCAAAATGGTCGACATAAGCTGACTTCACTTGAACAGAAACATGACATAAAATGTGACTTGGGAATCATTGATCCAGATTTTATGAGCAGAATGAAATGACTACATATTATTAATAGGTGTTTAACACAAAATAGCATAGATACAGTCAAATTGGTTTTCTATTCAATAGCGAAATAAGCTAAAACTGTAAAATGCGGCGGAAACAAGATTGCTGGAATGGTGGCGGCTTATCTCTGAGAAGAGATGTGACGGTTGCACTAATTTGAAAGAAGATGATTACAATGATTCTATAAAGGCCTTTTTACAATAATCAAGAATGCCAAAAACCCTAGACATCCAAAAACCTAACCCTAGGAGATGAAGCGCCAAAAGTCATGTGGGCCCCGTTTGGGTAAGTTAGTACATCAACTTCTCGGGGTCGTAACTTTTGCATATGATCTTCGTTTTAGGCATATGATAGCCCATTGGAAAGGTATCATAGAGGAGATTCATTTTTGGCACAATAATGAATGAATTTCTATTTTGCAAACCTGCTTTCCCAAAAAACATCGTTTAGGGCCTCAAAATGACTCCAGAAGTGAAAATGCTAAAAATAGTAAATTACCAAAATTGCCAGAAAACTGTTTTGATCCAGTTGGAAAAGGTGAGTGGCCATCGATATCCACCTAGATAAATCCTCCCTCCTTATTAATTAATGGTCTCCATTGCGTTGAGTTCCCCCATCAGATGAGGAAATTTCTGTTGAATTTTGCCCTGAGTGAGCCACTTGCCTTGGTGCAAGAGTTGCCCTGCTTTGACGACTCGATAAAGTTAGATACTTTGTTCTCGAGTGCCCTTGATCTGTGTGTCCACAGTATAATCATTGGATTCATGTTGTATGTAGTTGGGTTTGAGCTATGTTGGTGTCAGTTGTTCTGCTACTTCTGAGGTGTCCAATAATGGTGGGAAATAAGGGTGAAGGAGATCCACGTTGAACATTGGGTACAGGCCAAGGAAAGGAGGAATGTTGAGCTCAAAATAATTATCCCCCATGGCCTTGGTGATGGTGTACATCCCATAACGGAGTGAGAGAAGCTTTCTATGGGTCATTGTAAGGAATTCTTTCTACAAGTGCAACCAAACTTTGTCGCCCACCTTAAACTTATGTGGCACCCGATGTTGATCATGGCATTGTTTGTACTTGTCATTGGACTTCTGTAGGATATCTTGAACCTATTGACAGATGTGTTGGATCCGCTCAATGAATTGGGTGGCTTTGTAAGCTTCACTTGGAGCAGTATATGATTTGGTCGAGGTGACCACAAGGGGAAGTGCAACATCTATGGGACCAAATGGTTGGAATCCCAACCCCACCTTAAAGGGGTTGTGGTCGGTTGAGCGATGCAGGGCTCGATTGTAGCTATGTTGGACATAGGGAAGGCTCTCATCCCATGTGCAAGGGTGATTTTAATTATACATGTGAAGGATATGCACAATCATTCGATTTACAACCTTAGTTTGGCCATATGTCTGGGGGTGGAAGGTCGTGGATTTGGTTATCTTAGTGTCCAGCAGTGACCAGAGGCTCGACCAAAATGTGTTGAGAAATCAACTGTCCAGATCTGAGACAATGGTTTGTGGGATTCCAAAATGTACCCAGACTCGTTCAAAAAATAGCTTGGCAGTGGCCTATGTCGTAATTCTCTTCTTGCAGGCAACCAGAATCTCCATCTTATAAAAGCGATCAACCACCAAAAAAAAATAGTCATTTCCCCACTTGGTGGATGGGAGGCCCAACATGTAGTACATTGATATGGATTCCCATGGCCTATCAGAAGTAGGAAGAGGGGTGTACAAGCCCTATTTCTTAGTGGTCAGTTTGGAAATAGTGCATGACATGATATATTTATTTACCTCATGTCAAAGTTTTGGCTAGTAGAAATTTTTTTGTAGCATCGCCACTGTCTTTTCAACATTGAAGTTTCATGCCACCCAACTGTAGTGGGCTTCCCAGATCAACTTCACTTTCTCGCTTGATGGAACACAGATATGGCCTAGACAACACAACAAACCATCATAAAGATGGAAATTATCGACAACTGCATTTGCAACCAACATTTGGTAGGTGGTGGCGAAGTCTGAGTCTATCTAATAGAGTTGGGGCCATCCAGAGGTCTCATGGTCACAAGAGTCTAGCACCGTGGTGAGTGTCGTGACTGGTGGTCTGCTGAGGCAATCAGTGACATGATTGGTGCTTCCTGTTTTATACTTGATGTTAAGGTGGAATTGCTGCCAGTATGTGAACCACTATTGATGGAAGTCATTCTGCACTTTTCCTTGTGTCTGCATGAACTACAATGGATTATGATCAATGTGGATGACTGTCACCTTCCCAAGAATGTAATGTCTCCACTGGTGCCAGGATTTCACAATGGAGTACATTTATTTGTCATAAGTAGGGTACTTACAGACAGCATATGATAGTGTCTCACTATGATAGGCCATGGGGTGGTCGTGCTGAGTGAGAACGGCACCCGCAACATAGTTTGAAGCATCTGTCTCGATATCAAAGGGTTGTTGCAAGTCTAGTAGTGAAAATACTGGGGCTGAGCACAAGCACTGCTTCAAATAATTGAACGCTTATTGTTGGGACCGGCCTCACACAAATTTATCCTTACCACCACCCCTGGTTATTTGGTTGAGGGCCCATGCAATATGGGAGAATCCCAACATGAACCTATGGTAGAAATTGGCAAGACCTAAGAAGCTCCGAAGCTCAGTGAGTGTGGTTGGGGTTGGCCAGTCACGGATGACTTGGATCTTGGTTGGATCCACATGTACACCATGTTAATCAATGATGTATCCTAGGTAATGGACCCTATCCATGATGAAGGAACATTTTTCCAAGTTGGCATATAGCTTGTGTTGCCGCAGGGTGTGCAAAACCTGTTGAATATGCTGCAACTGTTCAGCTCAAGTCTTGTTGTAAATGAGAATTTCATCCAGATACACCACTACAAAAGTATTGGTGAATGGTCACAATATATCATCCATCATCCTTATGAAAGTGACTGGAGCATTTTTCAAACCAAAGGGCATGACCAACCATTCAAAAAGTCCTTCCTTTGACTTGAAGGTAGTCTTCCATACATCTATCTATTCTATCAGGACTTGGTGGTATCCAGACTTCAGATCAATCTTACTGAAGTATTTGGCCCCCGTGATTTGATCAAGGAGGTCGTCGATTCATGGAATCGGGTACCGATTTCTGAATATGATTTTATTCAGAGCCCGGTAATAAATACAAAGTCACCAGGTTCATCTTTCTTTTGTACCAACATGATTTGGCTCCTGCAAGGTGATGAGTTGGGATGGATGTGCCCCTTTTGGAGTAGTTCTTAGATCTATCCTGTGATCTCCTCATTCTCTAATAGAGAGCGGTAATAGACTGGCCCATTGGGCAGCAGTGTGCCAGGGGTCATATCAATGGTTTGCTTGACCTGGCAGTGCAGAGGTACCCCGGTAGGTGAAGAGAAGATATCTGAGTATTCTTCCATGACCTTATCTACTTGCTTCTACTATGTGGAGAGGTCGGCCGCAGAGACCTTGGATGTATCTATGATCTTTTGCTTATTCTAAGAGTGAATCACGAAGAAGATAAACTTACTCATCTGAGAGATGACCTTCCTGCATTTCTTAGAAGAGATCAAGGAAATAACACTTGGTGGGACTGCCTCGGGTATCCTGTACAATTTCTTGTTCAAAGTAATAATAACACTATGAGGCCTAGAATCATATACAACATGACATTTCCATAAATAAGGTTGGCCCAAAAGAACATCACAAACTTCAAGAGGAGCAACATCACACAATACCTTGTCTTTGAAGGACTTGATGTCATATGACAGTCGACACTGTTGGCTGACGCGGAGATCACTTTTTTGGAGAAGCCATCCAATGGTGTAGGGTTGTGGGTGCGGCGTTGTTGGTAGGGCCTACCACTTGATGACCTCTACTGAAATGAGGTTCTTCTGGATACCGCTATCAATGATTAAGTGCAGTGGGGTGCCTTTTACCCACATTTGTGAATGGAAGAGGCACTCTCCTTCTTCTGGGTCATCTTGTTCCCCAGGATGGAGCTTGGTGGTAGCAATGGTGGCACTGGGTTCCACATCAATGATCCATATTCCCCTTTATGGTTCTGGTTGAGAGTTAGAATCTACATCTGATTCAAAGGCTTTCACTTTGGCCACCAGCAACTGCTTTGAGCAGTAGTTAGTAGTGCTATGCCAAGGGCTCTTATGGAAATCGCACCACTTCCCGGTATTTTTCTTTGTCTTTCTGGTGTCCTTCTTTGCTTGCGGCTTGGACTGGGGTGTTCTTTGCTTGCGGCTTCGACTGTTGTCCTGATACTTTCCATATTTTCATTTTCCTTTTTTCTATGGGTTAGGGCCACCCTCTCCTGTCTTTTTTTGTGAGGGGTTCCCAGGCCCAAATTGCCGCGTCTTTTGTTTGAGCTTCTGCTCGATTTTGATGGCATATCAGTAGGTCGCACCCAAGGATGAGATGTACAGAAATTCCATTTTGGTCTAGATGCATATATGCAGAGCACTGTGATAATTTAGCACCAGATGTCACTCTGAATCTTTGATACCCAGCTTGGTGTGCAAGGTACAAAAGATATTTGTGAAATCAGGCACTACTTGGTCTCTTTCTTGCCGCAGTGTAGTCCATTTGGTATACAAGTCGTCATAACTTCCAACATGGTAGTATTGTTCCTTAATAGAATCCTTGAAGGATTCACAAGTGGTCATGATTGTAAATAATGAGGGTTCCTATGTTTCCTTTTGCTCACAGAAATTTTCCCACCAATCTTTGACATGGGGAACGACTTTGAGGAGCGCAAAAGTAATCTTTTCTCTATTCAAAAAGTTATGGACAGAAAAACTCCCTTCTAGTAGATAACCACTTGTCTACAGCATTTTCATCTATCTGACCTTCAAATATAGAAATATTGAAGTTTATTTGTACCTTGAAGGGGGTGGTGCCTCCGCTCGAAGAAGATGTGGTGCATGTTGGTAGTCGTCGAAGGATTTGCGCGAAACTATCCATCATCTTGTTCCTCTATTGCCTAAGGGACTCCTCAATAAACAGTTTGAATGGATCTCTTGTCCCATCATATTTATTTTCTCCTACCATGAGAGTTCACTTGGGCATGCGAGAGCTTTTGTCCTCAAGAGAAACAAGCTCGAGATCCAACTCTTTGTACTCCGACCTCATTGGGAACATGCATTAAAACAACAAGGAGTAGACCGCTCCAATACCATTGATCCAGATTTTATGAGTAGAACGAAATGAATATAGATTATTAAGAGGTTCTTAACACAAAATAATAGAGATACAATAAAATTGGTTTTCTATTCAATAACGAAATAATTTGAAACTGTAAAATGCAACGGAAACAAGCTTGCTGGAATGGTGGCGGCTTATCTCTGAGAAGAGATGTGACGGATGTGCTCATTCGCAAGAAGATGATTACAATGAGGCTCTAAAGTCCTTTTTACAATAATAAGGAATTCCAAAAACCCTAGACATCCAAAAACCTAACCCTAGGAGATGAAGCGCCAAAAGTCATGTCGACCCCGTTTGGGTAAGTTAGTACATCAACTTTCGGGGGTCATAACTTTTGTATACGATCTCCGTTTTAGGCATATGATAGCCCATTGGAAAGGTATCATTGAGGAGATTCATTTTAGGCCTAATATTGAAGGAAATTACATATTGAAAACTGGTTTTCCCAATAAACAACGTTTAGGGCCTCAAAACGGCTCCAAAAGTGAAAACTACTAAAAATAGTATATTACCAAAATTGCCAGAAAACTATTTTGATCCAGTTGGAAAATGTGGGTGGCAACCAATATCCACCTAGATCAATCATTGAATATAAATTGGGATACGTTTGTAACACAAGAGGCGTCAACAAATCTTCTATTTGACTGGAAGAATAACTAGTCGGAGGAGTTTATGCTCAAAAATGATAAAAGGGCCTCCTAAATCCATACTAAACCCAATAATGAGGTAAATGAATCATCATATTGTGTTCTATTCAAGGGAAACATAAGTAGTTTCCCTATAAAAAAAATTAGACTCATTTATGTCTTTATTTTTTTGTTTTTTTCATCTTTTTCATATTTTAAAGCCTGAAAAGGACTAAAATAATGCTATGATACAGTGGAATAAATGAGTGTCACGAGAAAGAAAACTAGTTACAAGTTTAAGGAATATACCTATGCTCAATTCAAGGAATGTTTGTGTAGGATATGGGCACTTAGGGGAAAGTTTCCTCTTGGGATACAAGTGTCAAATCGCAAAGGATAGTATTGCAAGGCCAGTAAATTTTCAAGAATGCATATACAATGGGCTGTAGAATAGAAAAATGAAGTCGACATTAGGCCAGAAAAGTGAAATCATTCGATATGCAATGCAATTACAACTCAACACAACAATTTTGGAAGCCCCATGGGTAATTTTCTAGAAAAATATAAGAAGAAGACATGAGGCTTCAACATAAGGTCATGGTGGGACTAAATTAGGATTTTGAGCCTATGAAAGCATTTCATCATGGGCACCAAACTGTGAACAAGGTCCTACCTAGGGCACCCATGAACGGTAGGTTCTACCACCTAAATTACAACACTTCTAAACAGCAAGGAAAGTTTTGTGTGCAACTCAGTGGGGTCAATCCTAAGGGAAAATGAAACAAGAAATGGATAATGAAAAAATGCACAAAGGGGAAAATATAACCTATATGTCAGTTTCGATATCGTTACCTGTTATAACGGATCAACATGGAAGAAAAGGTACCAAATAAGAATGTCTTCAAAGTCCTATATATAAGACCAAAAACACTCACCTAGAAGAAAATTGATCCAATATAGAAACCTATGATAAAAAACAAGTGATATGGGATATGGATATTGAAAAAAAGAAACCCTAAAAGTACAATATGTACAAATTACCAAACAACCTTGCAACTTATGCATAGTAATTCTCTAGGTAGAGTCTATAACTAGGCTTAGTCCAATGGTTTCTTTAGTAACCAACTAGTAAAGCTTCCAATTCTGGAAGAGGTATAGGATACATAATCATATCCTCAAGGATATAGTCATCTAAAGGCAATTCAACATCCAAGAAATTAGGACTCGGTGACACACAAATACTAGGGCTTGAGGTCTCAGAAACAGTAATATCGGACTCAAAAGGAAGCACTACATTACTTGATCCAAAAGGGGAAATAAAAGGCTCACATTCCCCCATTGGATACAACAATTGATCAATTATCAAGACCTTATCTCGATAAGTCCAACATGACTATAAAGGATCCTTATTAGAAGTAATTGAACACTGAAGAAAAGACACCACATAATTCAACCATGGTGGGGAAGAATTGACTTGAACACTAGGAACATACGAAGGAAAATACTGGGATAAAATCAAACTAGGATGGTGATTATCATATGAAATATGATCAATAGTGACAACACTTTTGTTGTGAATAAAATGCATCACACGAAAAATCATAGACACCACAACATTCATAGCATAAATATAATCACTCCCAAAGATCATATTGAAATCTAAAGGGCCTATCACCACTAATGGATCGACCATGAGAGTCTTCCCACCTAACATGATAATGAACTAAGGAATAATCCCCAAACATTCACTAGGTCTTCTATCGAAATCCAGCAGCTCACTGGTAGCTGACACAAGTTTGGGAGAACCCAAAACTTGCCAAGCTGAGGAGGATTAAATACTTTTAGAGGATATTTCATCTATGATACATCTGTAAATTATCATTGAATTAACTTTAACCATTATATTGAAAGGTGTATAATAAGGAAGATGAGACTCAACAAGATAGTTCCAATCAAAGGAAACCATCCTATGACTTGGAGGGAGTTGACTCAAAGAGAGTGGATTTCCTCCTTATTTAGAAGGTATTGAACTAGAAATGATAGATACATAGTCAAAAGACACATCACTCTCTGAAAGAAGAGTGGGATCGGTCGAATATTTCATCATTGAGATCACTTTGGTAGACTCGTCACTCTCCAAGAAAAGGGTGGGATCAGTCAAATATTGCATAGGTACGATCACTTCCTCAACCAATGGTTGAATAGGATGTGACATAACATGTTCAAGAGACGTATAACCCAAAAAATTGGTCAGTGAGAACAATTTATTGATTATTGATTGAATAGATTCTTGGGAAAATGAAAACAACTTAGAACTAGAAGGACCTTCAAACAAGGACCACACTCTTCGCACCATTGCAATAGTAGGGAACAAATGAGTAAGGTGATGTCCCGTGTGAAGCTTACAAGGGAACTCATGCTTATGTCTTATTCGTATTGGCTTCTCAACATTATCAATGCCCCACCATGACTTGGAGTGGCTGGTGAAATTCTCCCAACATGACTTGCAGAGGCTAGAAGATGGTCTCCAATGTGACTTGTAGAGGCTGGTGATGTTTTTCTAGTATGAATAATAGGTATTAGACTCGATCCCCCAGCATGTCTTGCAATGGTTGGTTTCTTGTATTCAACATGAATCATAGAGGTTGTTGAAATAACTCCAATATGACTATCAAAGGTTGGTTTCACACTCCTATCATGACTAGAAGAGGTCGGTTTCTTTCCCCTAGCATGAATTGTAGAGGCCGATGGGTTTCCCCCTGCATGACTTGAAGTGGCTAGGTAATGATATCCAACATGAATTTCGTAGGTTAGTGACATTTGTCTAGTATGACCAGTAGTGAACAAACTCTTTCTCCAACATGACTTATTGCGGCTAGCTTCTTGTCTTCAACATGACTCACATAGGTTGTTGACATAACTCCAATATGACTAGCAAAATTTGGTTTCTCTCTCCCAGCATCACTAGTAGAGGATGGTAACTTAACGGATGCCAGTAAGACTTGCAGGTACTGCACTCATTCCCCCAGCATGACTAACAATGGCTAGTGGCATGTCCCCAACGTGACTAGAAGAGGTTATTGACTTATTTTTCTTACTCTTCCTCTTCCCATTCCTTTTACAATTTTGGTTACTAGCAGCTTCACTTTCACCAGAAGAGGGAGAATTAGACTTTACTATCATAGACAATAAAGGATCAACATCCATTCAATTCCCATGACATAAGGTTCTTATCTTAGAAGCATCAAGTGCATTTCGTACATTTTGAGTGGTCCAAAACCAAACTGGTAGTCCTACATTAAACCCATGAATGTTCAGAGTGGCCATCAAGGGGGCACCAACGTTTCCAAAGAAACTAAAAGCACAAGAATCCCATTGGGAAGGGGTCCCTTGGTTGGTTTCCTCAAGACCTTTGGAAATGACATTCTTATGCATGGTTTCATCCCTTTCGTGATTTTTCACATCCAAAAAAGTCTCACACATTGACTCTAGTGAACCAGTGGTATAAATACCCACACCTTCCAGGAGGTGACTCCATGCTTTCAAGAGAAACACTAGAGATGTTTCCTGACCAACAGAGTGGTTGGTCAACCACCCTAAATGAACAATAAAAAATTAGTGATACTGATGCAACCTAAGGCCAACTATAGAAAGTAACACTCCACTAAAAATTCTTAATAGAAACATCGCAAACAAACAAATTCTCCAAAACATCATCCCATGTGGATAATTTCATGATTCCAAAGTAATGAAAAAGTGTAAAGGGACCTTTTGGATACCAAAACGGGTTGATCAAGTCCCGAGACCAATGAAAAAAGGAGTTAGAAGTAGTTGCCTCGACCTCCACTTACCATCCTGTTAGCACCATGTTTTTTATAGTTAGAGTCATATGGTTCGTCCAAATTTCTTTAGAGTCATGTCTTAGTTTTTTGAAAAAAACAAAGTTTTCCTAAATAAGTCGCAGCTGGTGTGTCAAAGTTTATGAGGTCAATGAAAAAAATATGGGATGGTTTGAAAATTTGAGTAAGGACTTTGGATAAAAGTGGGAAAAAGGGTGTAAGGATTAGAAATGTTTGAATTGTAAGGGTTTATCTTCTTAAATCTCGAGTCATGTCAAAAAAGGGGGAACTTAGTACCAAAGGTGAGTCAAGTGGTTAGGATAAAGGTCACGTCAAAATATATTATGAGCATCATTACCTAATCATGAAGTTAGAAAAGTGAACAATTATGGCACTCCTATCGTTTGTACTTTGCACACTTCAAAGTGTACTGCTACACTGAGATTTTCGTTGCGCCAAGTTTCCCATTGTTTTTTATTGTTGCGCCGAATTTCTCATTGCGCTGAATTTTTTGCTACTGATTTGTTTGTCCTGAAAAGATTTTTGTTGCTACCTTTTCTTGTACCTTCTAGAAAGTTCATCATTCTTTTTCACTAAGCACATAGGGTATTACAATTTATTGTTGTGCGCTTGAAATTAACATATACCAACACCATGGAAACTTCCCAAAGGAAAAGAAAGAATGCAAGAAGTGGCAGGGTCGTGAGGTTTGAACCTCAGGATTTAAAGTTAATAAATGTAGACTCAGTGATTAGGGTGTCTTTTAAACAAGACGTATGTATGAATTTTTGTGAAAGGATTCAAAGATATAATGCGCAATTAACTGAGCAGTCCGCCCTCAATTTTACTGGTGTCAGTTTGACAATTGCGGAAATCACTTTCCAAGTGACAGAGGAAACTATATGAATTGTGAAGGTGATCCCTCTGCAGGGAGAAAAATGGTTTAAAGGTATGCCTTTAGACATTTCATTTTATATGGATTTCATCAAGCCTGAATATCAAAATCAAAAAATTGGAACCGACATTCCAAGAGAGTATCTTCTAGAGCCTTTTGAGAAACTTTTGAAGATAATCAGGAAATACTTCACCTGTGAAGGAAGATTTGACAAGGTGCATCCATACCAAATCATGTTATTGATGCATTTCATAGGGATAAATCCCTTAAACTTACCTTTCTTCTTGTGTCAAAGCCTGGGAAATATGGCAGACAGTGTCCAAACCAAAGTTGATCAGCCTAGGAACAACTTATTCCATTTTTCATTAATTAAGATGTTGGTGGTTGAAGAGTTGAGAAATTTTAAAAAGTACTAGAATTATTTTTTGATTTTATCTAACATTCCCAGAGACCCTAAAGGAGACATTCCTTTATCTACTAATAAATCAAC
This sequence comes from Picea mariana, assembly GCA_032191745.1. Classification (NCBI taxonomy): domain Eukaryota; kingdom Viridiplantae; phylum Streptophyta; class Pinopsida; order Pinales; family Pinaceae; genus Picea; species Picea mariana. The sequence continues at coordinate 21,560 of JASDQU010308246.1, forward strand.
ACTTCATAGTTCAGAGGTGAGAAGGGGAGATGTTACTGAAAGAAGAAAAGGGAAATAAGTGGAAGACTCGTCATTCAGTCAGCCAACATCCCTGAAAAGAAGCAGGTCAAGATTTACTAATAAAACTGAGGATATCCAAGCTCCCAGTCAATCATGCACCAGGTCCTCTACCAAGAGATTTCCCATACCCACATTTCATCTAGAGCTTGTTGAATGTGCAAACCAAGGAATTTATGAAAAGCATGTGGAGTTAGGTGAGGACAATGCAAATACTCAGGAAGTGAAACAACAACTAAATCAATCTCAACACATCATATCCCAATTTTATCAAGAAAATAGAGAATTGAGAAGGCAGTGGGCAGAAAAATTTATTGAAACTCCAGCATCACAGAGTCAAGCAGGTCAGTTATCTCCTACCTCACCAACAGCAAGAGAAAACAATATAAATTGGCTTAAAAAGAAGCTCGGAGAGGCCCAAGATGTAATCATTGATCTTAGGGAGGAAAAGAGGATGTCAGAGGAAAGAATCATGAAACATTTCAAGGAATGCATACCAGCTATTGATAATTCATGTGCAGCTCTCTCTGATGCTCAATTAAAATTGAAAATAAATGTGGCTTTGTTGAGATAGATGAAGAATTTGAAAAGACAAATCTTGTCATTGAGAAGGACAAATAGAGCCTTACAACTGTAGGTGACTTTGAACAAATAAGCTACAAACAAATTGGATGATCCCATTCTTTTCATCCAACTGGATTCACGCGTGCAACCTCTACATGAAGATCCATCGCACGAAATTACTGTGCAGATTTTAGCCAGCAGTTGTGCAGCAGAAGCCAGAATCTACTGCATAGCGGTGACAGTGTTGTCCAACAATACGCGTAATGTTTCATTACAACCATATGGTTGTGATTTGCCTAAATAATTTATGATTGTAAACAACATCTCGGATAGTTTGTGATTACCAAATCGACTTTCCTATTTTTGAAAATTTTTGTAAAGGTTGTTGTTCTCTTTGAAAACAACCAGATCCGCAACTTTAGGAAATAGTAGTTTGATTCCTAGAAGCTTAGTGTAGCTTTAATTTCTATATATAGGGACTATTTTTATGTAAAAGGGGGTGCGCTGGAAAAAGTATATATATTTGGATCCTCTGTGTAATTTCTCGAATCTAAAAAAATACAAATGCAGAAGTCTTGAGTTCCTTAAGAAAAATATTCTAATGGTGATGCTCTGAAGTTTGTACCTTTCCTTGTATGTATTTCCTGTGTATTCATATTCATTTTCACTTCTCTTCTGTTTAAATTGGTAAATTTTAAAATCCATGATTTATCTAAGTGGTGCTCTAGACTGAACCGATTTAAATTTTGTTTGTCTTCTCAGCTAAGTTCATAATTCATCCACTCTGGTGCTATGATTTTTTTGTATGTTTATTTTCTTCTTTCTCCCTACATAATCAAATTAAATATTGAAGTTCATCACCTTGTTTAGCCTTTTTTCATCTGAGGAGTTCTACCTACCAAGCATTGGTTCTTTGTTTTCAGGGGTTGACTCCATAGCCCTAGCAACACTATCTTTTGTCAGCAGACCTGTTAAAATTTAATTTGAAGTTTTAAATCTAGCCATCATGAAAATAATAATGTCTATCAGAGATCAAGTCTCAGAGAGAGCCCTCTCTATATTGGAAAGGCTAGTTTCCAGTCTTAAAGTTGGTTTGTAGGTTACCTTTGTAGATTGTTTTTTCATCCCAACAATTTACTCAGCGTTAACACATCCCAACCCAATGAAAATAAATCTTGATTCGTGGGGAACCCTCCAAGGGTACTGATAGTGTGATACGACATTTTCCTTGGGTACCACAGGAAACCCCCTATGGTCACCTCAGAGATACCTAGTAAAAGAAACTATGGATACCAACTTGAAGTGAGCATCCAGGGGAATGGTCAATAATCATGATTAAACATATGGGGAGGGAAACAAAGCCCAAAGCATTGAAAACACCACCTCTTAGGGGATATGGGCACTAAAAAACACCCCAAAATATGATCTCTTTGTAACACTCGATCAATATTTGGAGGGGTTATCTCCTTGTCTATTCCTTACATGACCTCATGTTTGGCTCGATGTGAGAGAAGTTTCCCGGCCACACTTATACGATGGTTGGGTTTGAATCTCCCTACATCATACTCTTATGTTTTTTTATCTTCCTTGAAGAGTTATCTCTCCAATACTAATACAAGGCCCTAACCCTAAACTTCTTTATGAACCCTAGAAACAAAGTCTAGTAAATTTTAAGTTTAGCATTCGATTTAATGGTTATTTTTGCTCAAAGGATATGGAAGTGAAACTCGTGTTGTTTGAGACTCTTTCAAAAATGAAACTTATAAGAACAATGGAAAATAAAACTTTACACTAATTCTTCAATGAAAAAGAGTTTCAAAAAAGAAAAATGCATGAACAAATTTTCAAATCTTGAAATGCAATCGTTTCTCTTTCTTATGCAAAATGCACAATGCAACCTTTGAAGAAAAGGAAAAGTATCAAACACAAGGATGTTATTTATTATTTTTCCTTTGAAATTATTCTAACATGAGAAGAAAACAAAATCCTATGCTAATATATTTTTCTTTTAGAAATAACAATGCAAAGAAAGAAAGAGACCTAACTATTAGAAAACTAGGATTTTTCATTTTTTTTTTCTTTCCACCAAAGAAACAACTATAAAAAGATAATAAAAGAAAAACACAAAATAAAATTCTCTAACTCAAATACAAACTCAAGTTTCAAAAATGACCACAATTATGACCAAAAAACTGAGATCCTGAAAATAAGACTAGTCTTAAAGTGATGCAATCCAAGGGATAAAAGGGAGACAAATATGGATCAAATAATTTTTTTTTCATTAAAATTTAAGGCTTTACAAACCTCCTACATTAAAAATTTCAAGACCAAACTCCCCAAAAAAGACCCCCAAACTAGCTGAAACGGGGCTTCAAAAAGGTTGAAAAACAAGAAAAAAAAATACCTTTTTGTAGGTGTATGTGATTGTCTCCATTGTAGGTCGCATATGTATGCACCCCATATAATTGTAGGGAGAATGTATGAATTTTTTATGTGACATTTCCTTCTATAGGGTGCATATGTATGTGCTTTGGCCTTCTACAAGGCATGTATGTATGTGCTTTGGCCTTCTACATGTTGCATACATCACCCAACACTTATGCATTTTTTCAGCATATATATGTACTTTACTCGTGCTTTACTCCTATGTAAAAATAGTGTATGTACATGAATGTTTTCAAGGAAAAGAGAATATGCACTTAGAAAATATTGGAAAATTAGATCAAAAAACCCAAAACACGAAATGCAACGGAGAGACCAAAAAAATCCAAACAAGGATGGAAATCAAGAAGCAAATCCAAGAATGAATCAGAACGATAGAAACAAATTATGAAACCACAAAATTAATCCATAAAGACTAATAATACCTAAGGATACCCTATATCATAACAACCCCAAGCTCCGGTGATCTGAAAAGAGTAAAAAAACCTAATTCAGAACATGTGTGCCACTTTGTCCAAGAAAAGGTGTGTATGTACGTGATTATATCAATAGCAAGTTGCGTACACCTTTAAAAATCCTCTAAAACTAAGAGAGAAAGGACAAAAAGACTCAGGTAGGATTGCAAAACTTTAGATAATGTTGAATAAAAGCTTAAAACATAGAAAAAGATTCAAAATACATGCAAAAATAAAGCACCTCTAACGACCCAAAAAGGGAGAATCCCTAGTGGAGTTGCCAATTATGTTACAAAAATATAATCCCTATGGCTATGGGTCAAGGCCAAAAAAGAGCAGTGACCTAAAATACTTTTCTCAAATTCTAATTAGGCAGTTAATTAAAAGTAACTACTTGCAATAACTAACTTTTGAAAGATAGGAAAGAGAACGTACCTGGAACCCAAAGTTTGAAGCTGATCTCGCTCAAGGGGTTCACTCCATAACTTCGTCGCAACGATCCTTTGAAACTCTTATAAACAAAGAAACATGCAACTGCAAATAAGTATTTATATTCTAACTAACTAGATATGATCAATTCAATTTGCAGAATATATTCAAAATAAGACATAAAATGATATCATTAAAAGCATGAATCAACAAATAGAAATGGACGAGAACAAGAGATCTTTTATTAATAATAGCATAGAATTTGGTTACAACCTATAACCTCTACAACATTTTCCTAGAACTAGGCTTCAAGTTCCTCCACACAAGGCCAAAGATGACAAGCACAACCTCCAAAACTTTGTGTTCCTACAGGTCCAAGGAAACAATGGATTTCTTCCTGACAAGATAGGGGAAAACACAAATCTTGAAAACAATGGTTTCCAGGGGGGGGTGACAATCCCAAATGCAAGGGGAAAAAGGGACTTGCAGGGATATAAGGAAAATTCCATCATAAGTGTGCATTTCTTTCATTTGATTTTCCTCCATCCCAATTTTCTCTTTTATACTCCCTTTTGATAGTTGGAGTAGTTATGAATGGGCTACAAGAGATCGAGAACCTGGGAAGCCCATCAACTCCACTCAAAATATCAGGATTTGTTAGTTTTGTTTTAGCCAATTAAACATGTACATGGGTTTCTAACTAGCAAGTCACATATGTATGAAAGTTGTTTTAAGGAGAGTCACGTACATCAAGACAAATGGGGTTTTTAAAGTATTTTTTGGGAGGAAAATGAGGATTTTGGTCCTGGAAGCAGGGGAAGGGATGTAATGGAGGCCAATGATTTGTAATGAGCATATGTGGTGTCAAATGATGCTACAACACTAAGTGTCTAAATATCCTAACAAAACATACCTAATGGTTATGATGGATTGCAACATTCCTCTATGGATATGTTGCATTACAATCTTCAGCTTAGTCGACTTATGTTGAATTCCCACATTCTTAAATGGCTTTGTTGCAATATGACATTTTATCAATGGTTATGTTGCATTATGATGTTCCTGAAGTGTTATGTTGGATTTCAATGTTTATTAATGGTTATGCCATATTGCATTTTTTATATTTGTGGACTTGTGTCGAATTGTCATGTTATTCAATGTTATGTTGCATTGTGACATTCATTAAGGGTTATGTTTCAATGCATCATTAATAGTGTTGACTATGGTTGACATTAAAAGGTTGAATTCAACATTATATAATATTGCAGCATTAAGAGGTCGATGATAACAATTAATATTACTTTAGGTAATAAATTTTATGATTATGTGAACTTTGGAATATATGCATTCTTTTGTTTGAAATTTCTTATTACTTGATAGATTATATGTAAATTTTAAATGAGGCAATTTCTATGTTTTTGTTATCATTGAAATGTATATATTAGATATTGTAATGTAGCATTAATACATCAAATTGACTATGGTTGACCATTTTTACTATGGTTGACTTTCGTCGAACATGGTTTATTTTAGTTAGACATGGTTCATTGTGGTTGACCATGTGTGACTATGGATGACCACTGTTGACTTTGGTTGACTATGGTCAAATTTCCTTCACCAAGCATAGGCATGATTAACTATCATCGACCATGTTGAGCATGGTCGACCAGATTTCACCATGGTTAACCACGTCGACTATCGTTATGTCACATTGTGACAAACATGGTCATTATGATTGACTATGATTACATTGCACTTTGAAATTATATATCTTCAATACAATAATTATAGTCGATATGGTTGAATTTATAGTTTATATGGATAACAGAGTTAATCATATAGATATAGATATATTAATATGGTTTTCATAAGATTGACCATATTATCCTTATAGATTGTCTATTTGATCAATGATTTCTATTACATATTATTTATGTAATTGATTATACATTTGATCATTAAGTTTCATGATTAATAATATTGTTGAATTTAACATATTAATTTTAAATAGTTGATAATAAATTAGACATTTTAATTTTATGGTTGATAATATTTTTGAGTTGAACATATTTTGCACATAGTTGATAATATGTTTGACCATTAATTTAAATGCTAGATAGTATTAATGAGTTGAAAAAATTTAATGTTTTAGTTTAAAAAAAATATTTACACTTTCTTTAATATAAAAAATTGATTAAAAAATACCCATGTTCACACCATACTTGCATATTATATTCTCATGGTATTGTGCATGTGTGTGTGTGTGCATGCACACGTGCATGATCCAGATTATTTTGAGAATGAAATGAAGAAAAAGATATAACAAGCAAACACACAGAGATATTGCAAGAAACACAGTAATAAAATTAAACTCAAATTCTATTAATGATTGTCTAGAATACAAAATCCTGTAAAAATGCAAAGCACACAAGCTATCTAGAATGGTGGTAGCCTATCTATAAATATAGAGATGTGGCTATGCTCATTCTCTAGAAGTTGTCATTAGAATGAGGTTCAAAAGGCATTTTTAACATAAATAATCAATGATAATACCCTACACATCCAAAACCCTAACCCCGAAAGATGAAACGCAAAAACAATTGTGGGCCCCAATAGGGGTAGTTGATATTGCAAATTCCCAAGGGTGTAAATTTTTCATATGATCTTTGTTTAGGGAACTCGATATACTGTCGGAAAGGTTTATCCAAGAAGCACATATTTTTTTCATCCTAGCATGGACCTTTAATTACATACTAAGTGTTGTCACACAAAAAAAATTGTCATTTGGTACCTCAAAATGACCCAAGAAGTTCAGGACCCGAAAAATTGTAGAAAAAATACTAAAGTGGAAAACTGTGTTTTGATCTAGTGGAATAGGTGGGTGGCCACCAATACCCACCTAGATCATTCCTCACCTGTTAGAAAGAAAAATTCCCCATTGCATCAATTTCCCTTGGGAGATGGGGAATTTTTATATGAATCTAAACATTGGTGAGTCGCTTGCCTTGTTGAAGTAGTTGTCTTGCTTATACTTTGCATTAGACTCTTGAAGGATGTAATGAACTTGTTATTGAAGGTGTTGGATCTGTTCAAAAAATATGGCTACATGATCTTCCTTGATCTAAGTGTAGGAGGACTCTATCGGTGAAGATACAACAACAAGAGTTAGATTAGTGGGGGCTAATGGTTGGAACCCAAAGCATGCCTAAAAAGGGTTGTGGCCAATAGAGCTATGAAGGGCTCTATTATAGATTTTATTGGCTTGGCAATGCAGAGGCACTCTCATAGGTGAAAAAATATTTTTATTCTCTTTTACAATCTTGTCGACCTTCTTCTATTGTATACAAAGGTCTTGGGTTGAGTTTGTAGTGGTCACAGTGTCCTTCTATTCACCTTCTAACCAAATGATGAAGAGGATAAACTTTGTGGTATGAGATATTAATTTGTGGCACTATTTTGTCGAAACAGTAGTTGAAACTACCTCTGGTACTCTGGAGAGATGATCCCCCATAGTAACAATGACACTATGGGGTCGAGACTCATAAATAGTGTGATGTTTCCACATATACGGTTGTCCTAAAAGAACATCACAAACTTCCATTGGGGAAATATTACACAATATCTCATCCTTGAAGGGTTTGATGTTGTAGGATAGGAATCATTGTCGGCTAACGTGGAGATATCATCCATGGCGAGCCACCCAACATTGTATGGTTGTGGGTTTGGTGTTGTCAACAACTCCAACTCCTTGGTGACCTTTACTGAGATTATGTTCTTTTATCTTCCGCTATCAACAAAAAAAATCAATGCGGTCACCTTCACCTACATATGTGAATGGAAGAGGTGTTTCCCCTCCTCATGCTCCTCTAGTTCTTTTGGTTGGATTGTTTTGTTCATGATGGTAGTAGTGGGTCCCACATCGATAATCTATTTCTTTTTATTGTGTTCTGAATTAGAGTCCAATTTAGGGTTTGACTCTTTTTTGAGCAGAATTCATCATTGTTGTTCCATGGGATTTTGCAGGGTAAAAGGAAAAAAAATTACCCCCAAAGTCAGCGTGTTGATGCTGCTAGGGTTGTGTTCTTCTTGTTTGATTGAGGCTTTGAGTGAATCTCTTTGGACGACTCAATTGGGTTTGCATATGTAGCACGAAATCTAGTCAACCGTGGAATGATTTGGGCCCATGGTTGGATGGAATAATTTTCAACATCTTTTTCTCACCCCCCATCATTCATTAGTGCAGAGTATCAACAACCAACACCTTAAATCTTCTTCCTCAATTTGTTGCTTCAAGTTAGCCAATTGATACAACTTCATGTGAGGATAGATTCTCGAATGCCCATATACTCCTAATATTGATCTAATGATACCTGATAGGAAAATTATTTCCTTCACCCAATGTTGAACACACACTATTGATGTTTGTATCTAGGATGGTCAATTATCTTCTCCCGTAGGGAGGGACAGTGCAAATGTGTCGTCGTCTACGACACTTGTCATCAGCATAACCTATTTTTAGAAGATTGATTGTTTGTAGGTTGGTTTTTAATTTGTTTCTTTGGTTTCCTTATGTAGGAGCTTGACATGTATCTATGAAGACAGTTGATGAGAGGATATGATTTTCCACACTCAGTATGATCTATTGATATATTGGGAATCTATGAGGATGCATTTTCTAGGTAATGATTATTGTCCTCTATCAGTTATAGGAATTTATATGATGATGAGTGAAAGGATGTGAACTAAATGCTATATATCTTGGTATGTGTCACATCATTTCCAATTGAATTGGCATGTTGTCAGTGAATCCTCCACTCTCCTGAGATATTCTTCCTTATTCCCTTGTTTGAAATGCACGTCCTTTTCTTAATGATTTGGTGCCTTTTTTAAAATTTGGGAAACACATGAAATTTGGATGATGTAATGATGGCATCACCCTAGACCCGTGGAAACATGGAAAATCAATATTCATTTATGCCCATGCTAAATTCTCCTCTGGGCTCGAACTACATATGGCTAGGATTACTATAGGGAGAAAAGTCACAGTAATCCCTTTCTGTACAAGTGGTGATCCTTGACAAGCTCAAAAATATGTGTTGTTGACACGTCAGGACATCTTTGCTTTCTTCAGTGCCTAAGTGGACTATTGTGTTGGCTCAGGTGATGTTGAGTGGATGTAAAAATATGTGCTTAGTTGACGGATATGTAACCTGGCAAAATTAGAATACCACTGTCATGACCCTAGAGGAGTGGTTTTACTTTCCATATCCCACCATGTGACACCATCCATTCTTCAACACATGGCTCTAACAATTTTCATCACACCCCAAGCCCACACTAACTCTTGTGCACTTTTTTGATGCGACATATTTTATCCATTGAAGATCAATCTCGTTTGTAGCCACTAGATGATCAATCTTGCATCTTCGCTAGTAACTTCTCCTTAATCCTTGGTATTACAATATAAACCCATTCAAAAAGGGCTTAATATTGCTTGGAGCATGCTTAGCCCTTGTGTGCTCCCAATAAGCGCCCAAGCACTCACAACTTGGCTCTCATCTCTTAGGGTTTGATTTTCTGTTTATTCTTTTAGGGTTCTTGATCATATGTTATCCCGTTTTATCCATGATCTTTGTAAGTTTCTTCGACCTCTAGTTCTTCAAATGTTTCCTCATAACCTCAATCATTATGTACACTAATGATTGGACCAAATCCAGTACTAACATCAGCTTCAGTGGGTATAGCATACCCCTATGGTATACTGAGAAATGTAGACCAAGTTCCTTCTTCTATTGGTTTATGGAGTCTGCGTTAAAACAAGATATCCTCTGCACACTTTGAAAATTGATTTGGCAGGTGAAACAAAATTTCTTAACATCTTAAAGTGTTAGAACCCTAACTATTTTTTGTGTAACAAATGGTGAATGAAGTCAAATTAAAAATGCATGAACATGAATCGAAAAAGATTTATTTATGTACAGGGTAGAAAATTTTGCAACATTCAGTACTTCAAAAAATGTTTGAAGAAATTCCCATTAACGAGGGCCCCAAACAACTCCCCCTTCAATTGTGCCAATTCATATGTATCGTTGTCTTATGATGCAACAATATAGAAATTCCCAAGCTAGAGGTTGTTGAACTTTCCATGTTTTCCCTTTGCTTCCCTTCTGGAATCCCACTTTAGAGCTAGGTATCCTATCATAAATCTCCTCTCTTTGATGCTCTTATCAAATATTTTTTTCATTCTTGCTTGATGAGCTTGTGATTTCAATTGCACCTAATCTATTACCTGTTGGACTACAATCAGTTGGTCAATTCTTATATGTGTATCATCTGACTCTCCCTCTTCATCTTGTAGAAGATTCATCATAGGAAGGATGATATGGATGGGAAAAACAGCTTCTATCCCATACACCAGCTAAAATGGAGAAGTACTAATGGACCTCTTGATGCTCACTCTATCTTACCAAACTACATATTTTAAGTGAGAATCCCAAGATTTCTTATCTTGGGACAACATCTTCGTGATGATAATGATGAGATATTTTTTGGATAACTCAACCAAACCATGTCCATGTGTATAATAGGCAGTGGAATTCCCAATATTTATATTATAATCTTGACAAAATTTCATAATCTTACGGGATTTTAAAGCTTGAGCATTATCAGTTGTGATCTTTCTAGGACATCCAAACCTTGCTAAAATTAGCTCTTCAAGGAACTTGATAATGATTGTGTCAATTTCTACCTTGGTGGGGATATCCTCCACCCACTTGGTGAAATAATTTGTGGCAGTAAGGATTCATTTGTGTCACCCACTTGAATTTTGATTTATTTCTCCAATGAAATATAATCCCCATTGTTGGAAGGGAATTTCTACTTTAACAAGTATGAGAGGAAGAGGTTGCAACTTCTACTTTACTACAAACATTTGACATTCTACATAGGATCTAACCACGTAGTTTACATCAAAAAATAATGAGGTCAAGTAATAACTAGATCTGAGGATTTTATATTCAATAGCTCTCCATGCATGTTGGCCTCCACATATCCCTTTGTGAAACTCAAGTATATTTCCCTTGGTTTCCTCTTCAGTAAGGAAATTCAATAATATTCCTCTTGGATCTTTCCAAAACAAATTCTTATCCAGAATACAATATTTTACATCCTTGAGTTTGATTGATATAGCCTTAGATTTGTCCCAAGTCGATGAGAACTTAAATTTTGCAGATAGAAAATTACATCCTTATACCACTCAGATTTGGTAAACTTAAGGTATACCTTGGAAGATGCTTATTGTGTTTCATCTTATTATATATCTATTTCCATGATGTTTGCTAATACAAAATCTATATTAAGAGCTTTGTAATTTGATTTAGCCATAATTTTTTCCAGTCCTTGTCCTTTTACCAACTTGGTGGGTTTGATTTCTAAATCATACTCTTGGAGATTGGTAGTCCATTTGCATATTCTTCATTCACTATCACAAAGAGTAAGTATCTCTTTTATTACACTGGTAGGCACGAAGGAAAATGTTTTTTAATGAAATTTATAGTCTCTGAAAGAATTTAATTCCTTGATCAGAGCATATGCTTGTTTCTCTAGGTTGTTGTAATTTAGCTCAACATATCTTAAATCTCTACTAAAAAAGGTTATGGGTTTCTCTTGATTTTCCTCATTTATTTGTAATAATACAACAGTTATAGTATTTTTTAAAGAAAAAGAAAAAGAAAAAAAAGGAAGTCTTTGTCATAGTTTGGAATAACTAGCACTGGCGATTCTCCCAAGGCTTCTTTGATTCATTGGAAATATTCTTTATCTTCAATTTTCCATTTTACTTGATAATCCTTCTTCAACACATTAGTGATATTCCTTACCATTGTTGAAATACTGAGAATGGGGGGGGTGAATCAGTATGAACACCTTTACCACTTTTAACCACAATATATAAAATTCATTATTATCATAAGTATATTATCATTGCATTCAATAATCATGAGCAAATAAACATAGGTAGCATAACATCAACATGATCACATCAAATACATAGTACACCAAAATTTACATGGAAACCCAAATGGGAGAAAACCACAGAACGATTTCTTATATATATCAAATAATACATTCATTGGAAGCACCAACTTCCCAATTCTCCAGCTATGACTAGAAGGAGGCTATGACCCCCTATTTACAAGCTTCAACCTAAAGTAATATACAACTCCTTGAATTATCTATATCCAATGAGAAGGAGGCTACAACCCCCTGATTCTTAGGCTCCAACCTGAAGGAAGCTCCATCTCCCTATGTTATTAGACACCAACCAGAAGGAGGATAAAACCCCCTTTCCTTGCCCCATCCTTCCACCCTAATATAAGTTTAGACCAACTGTCACTACCACAATCATTTCCATTGTCATTGTCATTGCCTCTGTCACATCAACCTGTGACCTGTCAACCTGTCACTGTCAACCTATCACATCAACCTATCTAACATGTCACTATCACTGATACTTAGCCAGATCCTGTCACATGGATCATATACCAAGGACACCTCTCAACTAGATGTCCAACATCACCAACACGTGCCTCTACCAATCATGTACCAATATCACCAAAATATCATCACAAGATATGTGTCTCAACCATGTACCAAATCATGTACCAAACCATCAACTTGTACCATACCAAACATCAACCATGTACCCCAACATGTACCACAAAAATTACATCAACCATGCACCAACACATATACCATACAATGTGCCAACCATGCACAACAACCTTGTACATCAACAATGTACATGAACACCTATACCATACCATGTTCCAACCATGTGCATCAATAGTGTACATCAACACATGTACCATACCATGTACCAACAATGTATCTCAACCATATACCATATCATCAATCATCCCATACACCATATACCATAAGATATACCAAGCAAGTACTATCAATGGTTTACCTCAATCAAGTACCAACATCACCAAGAGATATATCTCATGCATGTGCTTCCATATACCAAGTGTATTCCTCAAAAATTTATTAATATCAATGAAAACAATACACCATGTGTCAATGCTTCAAGTGTATACCAAGAATAAGCCTCAAGCATATAGCACCATCACCATGTAACCAAACCAGATACCAAGATACCAATATAGTCAAGATGTACTACTAATCAATGTACCATACCAATATCACCAAGATGTACCATGCATCAGCAAGACATGCCTCTTAAGCATGTACCATCCCATCACCAAGCATAAGATATAATCACAGAAGCATACATGTAACATGTAGCTGACATGTTGTACTGTAATACTAACATGCAACATTGTCACAGCCTTCAGCAAACTGGTACCAACATCTGTACCATATTTTTCTCAACCTCACAGGACTAAGACTCCCTGTCATGCAGGGCCTTGCGTGATGTCCCTTAGTCAACCGATGGGGTTGCCTCGCATTACACCCTCAAGCTGACCCATGAAGTCTTGATAGGGTTACAAAAAAACCCTAGCACTTTGCAGCTCTGAAACTTTCACTCTTTCCTCGCACTTCCTCTGCTTCCTTAGACTTGTCATTAGATTCACCAATACACCAAAATACTAGACCATAACATTCTCACAAGATAGATATTAAATTTAAGTGTGATTACTTATGAGAGACTCCTTGAGGTGTATTTATACTTTTTCTAGGTAACCTATTTCCTTATTCTTAGGGCTTCTTGAATTTCTTGTTACAACCAATTTACCCATTCATTAATTGACTTGTAACTGCTTAGGGCCTTCCTAACCATTCTTAGGGGCTTCCAATTTCACAAGGCCATATCTCCTTAACCGTGAGGAACTACATGGTGTACCACCTATCACCAGAAATGGCACGAAAAGGACCTTCCATCTCTAACTGTCTCACCTTCATTTACATTGTCCTTCAGTTACATTGTCCTTCATTTCGATATTCCTCAACCATCTTTGGGTCCCATAACCACACCATAGTATCTTCATGTAGACATCATCAAATGCACCCATTACATCTATTGACATCAACCACTTCATGAATGAAAACTAACTCACCATCAATCTCAACCACATATCTAGGCCTTCCTTACTTCTCCAAGGGTTGACATCAATGAAAACCAATTGTCCAACAATCTCCCCCTTTGGCATTGAGGGCAACAAGAACATTGATGGAAAAATTTATGGCAACACTGATGCTCCAGCACTCATGCTCCCCCTATGAACATTTCTTTTGATCCATGTTTCTCAGTCTCCCCCTTTGAAATCAATGGAAAAGGGTCTCTCTCCTTGGGGTTTCTCCCCCTGTCATCATGCTTATGTTCTTTCTCTATGTTTCCATGCCTTAGTTATTTCTCTTCACATTTTTAACTCTTCATGTTCCTCTTCTCTTATGACTTCCCTTGAAAGTATACCTTCTCTAAACAATCCTTCTTTGACTTCATGCACTTGACTCTTAATCTCCTGATCTTTCTATTTCTCTTCCTTTGACATCATGGGAAAAAGGATAACTCTCCTTTTTTATATCTCTCCCCATGTATGCAAGCCTCTACTTTTCTCTTCATGGTGCTTCCTTGTGTAAAAATCTGATGTATATGAGAAGCATTTAAAAATATTCTTTACTTGTATTATTCAAGTCTTTTGCATATCTCCCCCTATATGCATGCTACTAATATTCCTTTTTGAGTCTCTTGATGATTTATCTTCCCTTGAATTCTCTACAAGATGTCGTGTAGGTCAATTTAGGGATACTTGTAAATGTTTCCTTTCCTCTCTTCCATTGCTTGCTCGTTGTCCATTGGTGCTTCCTCTTGTAACTCTCTAGCATATATAAAAAGAATTCATTATTTTATTTCTCCATTCACTTGTTATGTTCACTTGACCATATTGTTCAATGATTTTCTTCTGGTTATTTAGCTTTTGTTGACGGTTTATCATACCCTATTTTGGTGTGCCTTTCACTACTTGCATTTATGTGACCAATTGATTCCAATTGATCCCATTGATTCCAATTGTAAATACATTGATATGCATCTTATCTAACCCGTGTTATTTGTACCTGCTAAGTATCCATCTTTGTCCATATGTTGCAAATTTTCCATACCTTTGCTACTCAATTTTCCAAAATTTTGACCCATATATCATTGTACTATCATGAAGGCTTCACGGTTACAATTGATCATCCCATATTCATGTCTCCTCAACCTGAATCAATTGTTTCAACTGGTATTCTCTATCTCCAAATCGAACTATGCATTTATGGAACAACCTATACTAAAGATATCCCTTCCTGAATACATGCATGGAATACAATCATAAACATATGCATGTGTAATTTCCAACTGATACCTGTGTGGGAACATTAATTCTCAACTGATCAATATATCATTATATACTTATGCTATCTAACTGATCTGAATTTTTCTCTGCAAATACTTCAACCTGCTCGAAGGATGGTTCTTTGATTTGTAGTAGATACTGCACCGACTCCCCCTATTCAATATTCATATTCACTAGGAGCCTCCAATTGGGTGGCTCAGAAAAATGCTCACTCTAATGCCAATAAATGTTTCTCTTCATCTATAGACTCATAATATTTTCGAGCTCTGACTTCTTCCATTTTTCCTGTGGATTCATTATGATCTTGCACTACGATTCCTGAGAATATAATTTCTCAATTTTTTTTTTTGTTCTCTACAAATTGTGCAATCTCTGGGACCTATTCTTTATTCACCTGCTCTTCTTTTCTATAATTTCTTCTCCAAACCTTCTTGTATTTGACTTCTTCCTTTTTCCTTGTATATTTTTCTTCATCACATACTATTTTCAATCCTAAGAGTATGAATTATGGGTGTCCTTCAATCATCTCCTCTTCTTTTACATGTTCTTGTTTTCTTTTCCAAACTTTATTATATCTGATATCAATGTTCTTTTTCATAGAAGTATCCATCATGCTTCTACAATCATGAGATATGTGACCATAATTGTGTCATTTGTAACACTCAATGTTGTGGGGAGCCACATAGGTATTTCTTGTATGAACATTTCTTTCATATGCTCTGTAATCTATAGCTTTATGTCCAAAGGTAGTATAAATAAAACAATGACCATAAAATAAATTTGCATACCTAGGAGTGAATGATCTTCTTTTTGGTGTATTCTTTCTGAATTCCTTCTTTGGCCCATTGTGATCATGATTGAAGCTTCACAATGTCTTGAATGTGGAGGGTCTTCTTGAATATGTGTCTCTATTATTTTTCTTTGTTTCTGGTTGACCATGATTCCTTCCTTTGAGTACTTTTTCATAACTCTTACTCATTTCTTCATTCTTCTTTTCTGGAAAATTGGAGTTCTTCTCTTCAACATTCTCTATTGATGACGTGGATGTTTCTCTCTCTTCAATGTTCTTACTGAGCTTGATGATTTTAACTCTCAATGTGAAAATTATTCTTCAAGATTATCAGCCTCTTCTTCTTTCAAATTCATCATTTTAATCTTCGTGACTTCTTCCATTCTATTTGCTTCTTCAAGTTGGATCTTGAAGGAGATGATTTATTTTTCAAGTCTTCTCTCTTCTTGACCAAATTCTACTTCAAGCTAATTCAAGTCCTTATATCTTTCCTTGAGATGATCTATCAAAATGTTCTCTCTCTTCTCAGCTTCCTTTATTTCTCCTTCCAAACACTGCTTCTCTTCCATCTGAATTTTGTATGTTTCTTCAATCCTTATAGCTTCTTCTAGCTAAGATTTTAGATTCACGATGACCTGATAGACTTCTTTTGAACTTTCTTGAGAATTATTCTTGACCAATTGTTCCTCAAGAGACTGGTTCTTCTTCCTTTATTTTGTCAATTCGTCTAAAGAAGTGATTAATTCTACTTCAAGATCTACTATGCCTTCTTCACAATATTCTTCTTATGAATCTATTTTACATGATGAGCATATTTCTTCTTGTTCTGTACCTGCACTTTCTTTAATAGGATATGACTCTGTGATGGAATATTCCTTGGAATATATATTATGTAGCTTATCCCAAAGTTCTTTAGTTGATGAATATTTTCCAACGTTATCTCTTACCAGATCAATTAATCCTTCCCAGATGAAATTTATTGTTATTTTTTGTTTCTTTTCAATTCCTTCTTGGTTTCGGTCTTCGTTCTCTTTATAGAGGTGTATCCTGTAATAAATGAGTACCAAACATCATACCTCTATGATCCTAGAAATACTTTCATCCTATTTTTTCACATCACATAACTCAGACCGTTCTGACCATTAAACTATGCTACTCTAATATTAGCGTACTCCATGATCTTCCTTCCGGTGGTTAAATTGTTTTCTTGAAGGACCTTCTCTGATACCAATTGTTGTAATATTGAGAGGGGGGGTGAATCAGTATGAACACTTTTACCACTTTTAACCACAATATATAAACTTTAATCTTATCAGTAGTATATTATTATTGCATTAAACAATTATGAGCATATAAACATAAGCAACATCACATCAAATACACAGTCCACCAGAATTTACGTGGAAACCCAAATGGGAGAAAACCATGGAATTCTTTCTTATATATATCAAAGAATACATTCATTGGAAGCATCAACTTCCCAATTCTCCAGATATAAATGGAAGGAAGATACGACCCCCTATTTATAGGCTCCAACTTGAAGGAAGCTACAACTCCCTGAATTTTCTAGCTCCAACCACAAGGAGGCTACAACCCCCTGATTCTTAAGCTCCAACTTGAAGGAAGTTCCAACTCCCTGTATTCTTCGGCACCAAGCAGAAGGAAGATACAACCCCCTTTCATTTCCCCATCCTACCGCCTTGAAATATAAGTGTATACCAATTTTCACTACCACAATCACTTCCAGTGTCACTATCACTGTCACTGCCATTGTCTCTATCACATCAACCTATAACCTATCAACCTGTCACTGTATCCAACCTGTCATTGTCAACCTGTCACTCAATCCAACCTGTCACTGTCAACCTATCACTGTATCCAACCTATCACATCAACTTATCACTTTCAACCTTTCCAACATGTCATTGTCACCGATATTCAACCAGATCTACTCACATGGATCATATACCAAGGACACCTCTCAACTAGATGCCCAACATCACTGACACATGCCTCTACCAAACATGTACCAATATCACCAACATACAATCACAAGATATGTGTCTCAATCATGTATCAAAGCATGTACCAAACCATCAACATGTACCATACCAAACATAAACTATGTACCATATCAAACATCAAATATGTACCATCAACCTGTACCATACCAAACATCAACTGTGTACCATCAACATGTACCACAACAAGTGCATCAACCATGCACCAACACCTATACCATACCATGTGCCAACCATGCACATCAACCATGTACATAAATACGTGTACCATACCATATTCCAACCATGCGCATCAAGAATGTACATCAACACCGGTACCATACCATGTACCAACAATGTATCTCAACCATATACCATATCAATCAATCATCACATACACAATATACCATAGGATATACCAATCAAGTACTATCAATAGTGTACATCAATCTAGTACCAACATCACAAAGAGATATATCACATGCATGTGTTTCCATATACCAAGTGTATTCCTAAACAATGTATCAATATCAATGACAACCATACACCATGTTCCATTGCTTCAAGAGTATACCAAGAATAAGCCTCAATCATATAGCATCATCACCATGTAACCAAAACATATATCAAGATACCAATACATCCAATATGTACTACTAATCAATGTACCATACTAATATCACCATGATGTACCATGCATCAAAAAGACATGCCTCTCAAGCATGTACCATCCCATCACCAAGCATAAGATATAATCACATAAGCATAATTGTAACCTATAGTTGACCTGCTATGTTGTAATACTGACATGTAACATTATCATAGCCATCAGCAACCTAGTACCAACATTTGTACCATATTTGTCTTAGCCTTGTAGGACGAAGACTCCCTATCATGTGGGGCCTCATGTGATGTCCCTTAGTCAACCCATGGGAGTGCCTCACATAACACCTTCAAGCTGACCCATGAGGGCCTGCAAAATTAGGGTTACATAAAAACCCTAGCACCTTGCAGCTCTGAAACTTTTGTTCATTCCTCGCACTTCCTCCACTGCCTCAGACTTGTCGTCCAATTCACCAATAGACCAAAATACTAGACCATAACATTCTCATGAGATAGGTATTCAATGTAAGTTTGTTTGTACCTATGAGAGACTCATTGAGGTGTATTTCTACTTTTTCTCAGTAACATGTTTTCTTATTCTTAGGGCTTCTTGATTTTCTTGTTACAACCACTTTACCCATTCATTAATTGACTTGTAATTGCTTAGGGGATTATTGACCATTCTTCAGGGCTTCCAACTTCACAAAGCCATATCTCCTCAACTTTGAGGAACTACATGGTGTACCACCTATCACAGGAAATGGAACAACAAGGAAAATCTATCTATGAGTGTCTCACCTACATTTACAATGTCTTTCATTTCCATATTCTTCAACCAACTTCATGTCCCATAACTACATCTATGGGGATTCATGTAGACTTCATCAAATGCACCCATTACATCTACTGGCATCAACCACTTCATCAATGACAACTAACTCACCATCAATCTCAACCACATATCTAGGGATTCTGCAATTCTCCAAGGGTTGACATCAATGAAAACCAATTGTCCAAACCAACTATCCAACAACCATCTTAGTAAAATTTGGTACAAATATCCTCAAGAAGGTAATCCTACCTAGTAAGGATTGTATTTGTTTTTTGTTTCTAGTCATATCAATCAATTTAATTTCCTCCACTCTTTCAGGATCCATCTTCACTCCTTCCTTTGATACAATATGGCCCATGAGTTTCCCTTCTTCCATGGAAAAATAAGACTTCTTTGGGTTCAATGATAGACCAAATTTCCTGCACTTCTCAAAGGTTTGATTGAAATGTTTGATGTGATCCTCATCTATATTAGACAGGATAGTCAATTCATCAAGGTATATGACAATGAACTGTCCTTCTCCCCCACAAAAGATATGTCCACATCTCTTTGAAATGTGGTTCTTGCATTTATCAAACCAAGCAAAAACATCTATGTCCACATCTTCATATTTCCAAGAAAAAACATCTATGAACTCATTGAAAAATTGTTAATAATCTTCCTTTCATTTTGGAGAAGTTATTTTGGACAACTTGATGAG
Source organism: Picea mariana (assembly GCA_032191745.1). Lineage (NCBI taxonomy): Eukaryota > Viridiplantae > Streptophyta > Pinopsida > Pinales > Pinaceae > Picea > Picea mariana. Next base: position 41,792 of record JASDQU010308246.1, read on the forward strand.
TTTGGGCTCTCTCTCAGTTCCAATGTTGCAGTCTTTAGAGTTGTCATCTTTATGGAGAACTTTTGGCTTTGCAGGTGCATCATTTTTTTTGAAAAGCTACTCCATGGGCACCAATCCTTTTGGAATAATTTTTTTTGAGTTGAAGGAATTTATGCCCTGCCATGTGTTTTCTAAACTCAGACGTCATTTGAATTTATTTTCCAGACATGGGATCAACTCCTTTTTCATCAGAGTCTACATGGATGTTACCAAATTCCTCTATGACCTCCATGAAATTTTTAATTTGTTGGTCATCTTCAAAAAAATTCCAGTACTTAATATTATTAGGGATGGAAAGTATGTACCTCATCTCAATCTCATATCTCATTTGAGGGATAGTAGGGTTTTTAAGGGCACTAGTTGCTACTACTAAGGAATCAGCATGTTGGTTAAATTCTCTTGAGATAGCAATGATATTAAAATCCTTGTAAAAAATATCAATTAAATCCCATACTTGTTTTTTCTATGCTCGCATTTTGGGATGCCTTGTTTGATAATGACCTTTGATTTGTTGCACCACAATTTTTTATTCTCAAAATACCACCAACTTAGTGATCTGCATTTTCCTTGCTTCCTCCAGGCCAATAATTAGGGATTCTTATTTAACTACATTGTTAGTGGCCTCAAAATCCATCTTGTAGGACAAATGGATTTCTTCCTTTTTAGGGGAAATGAGTACTACGCTAGCTCCAACTTCCTCCTTTGAATATTCCCCATCAAAATACATCATGTGTATACCATTTTTTTCTTGGGAAGAGATTACAATAGGGTTTGCAAGGATTAAGGCCTCTTTGTATTCCTCATTAGCTTTGTTTCTCTATATAATGTCCTATTCTCTCCTCCAAAGACTGGTACAATATCATAATTCATGTCCATTTGCATTTTACCACCCATCTTTCTTGTACATGTTTTGGATAGTGACATTGGGCCATAGTTAGCAAGCACATCGGCCTCCACCACATCCATCATTATGGTTTTAACAGGAATTTGAGCTAATGTAACTGCCATATCTTTGATCATCCCATCACACTTTACCTTTATAACATCAAAAAAATACAAATAATGATATGGTCTAGTTATTTCTAGCCCTATCCTTTACATAACTACTTTGGGCATAAGGTTATGATATGCTCTAGAATCTAGCATATAGTTGTGCAACATCTTTTCATGGATGTTTAAGGCAACATAGAAACATGCAACAGATGCTTCCTTATCATCTATGTGAGGAACAAAAACTATAGTGGGAGACTCATCTTGCATATTTACAGTATCAGGAGGATTTATTGGTCCCTTTACTTGTATCATTCTCTCAATTTTCTTGTGGTATGCAGGATTTCTATCCAACTCCATCAGTGGGATAGAAATATTGATTTTAGAAAGTTATTCTCAATGTTGAAAGGTGGAATTGATTCCTCAAGTTCCTTAACCTCTCTCTTTTCTGAAGACTCGCCATATCCTTTAGTCTTGGGAATATTATTCAGTTCTTTGACTTTATCCATAGAAAGACTTGGGATAGGATTTTTAAGTTGGGATTGGCTATCTTGATTGGATGTTTTTTTCCTAGGTATAAGGTCATATTTCCTATGCATATCGACATGTAGTGCATCAACAAACATCATGTACTGAACAGAGGACAATACATCTTTGTTAAATTCATGTTTAGGGATTTTCTTCTTGGTGTTGAGGGAATCTTCATAAAAATATTGAGTTAGATTCATGGAATTATTATCCTCTCGAAACAGGTCTACTTATTCTAGAGTTTCAGCACATCCTTCATCTGTTTCTTCCTCCACCAGATTATTTTCATTATTAGTTATTACATGAGGTTGGATAGGTTGATCCTCATTTCTTATTTCTCTCCTCATGATTTGAGGATTGAAATGCCTTCTTAACTAGTTAGGGTTCCTTATACCTCCTTCTTGAGAGGATTTATTAGAATTACCATTCTCTAATTCAAATATAGATGTATTGTTTGTCAATTTTCTGATTAGTCTAGACATGTCATCCATTCGGGCTTCATGAGAATATTTGAATGGATCTAAAGGACCACAATCTTCTTTAACTTTCTTTATTTATACCTGATTTGGATTTTGTTTCATTTTTCCTTATGCAATCATATTCCCCTCAATATATATTGCATCATCTTGCATTATTAGCAAACTTGAAAACTTCCTTTACCTTAATACCATGGAAAATTCTGCATCAAAATCCCCAGAATATGTGACCCTAGCAACTTGTTGCAAGGGATTTATGTCTCTAGGAATATTGTTGTACAATTTGTTAAACCTTATATTAAAGTCAACAACAGATTCACGTTTTCTTCTTGAGAGAGAAAAACTCGATGAGGTAATATAGGTTGTCGTTGTTTCCCCCCATATTTTCATAAATTCATACTCAAGAGCCTGCCAACTATCTATTGAAGGGATGGGAATCTCTTAGAACCATTTCCAGACATCTCACTCCAATGTATGAACAAACAGTCTCATGAAGACATAGTCATTCTCTACGAACAAGTTATCAGTAAAATCTTGGAAGGCCACTAAGTGTTCTTCAGTAGATAGAGCTAGTTCGCCATTGTATTTGGGAAAGAGTTTCAAATAGTTTTCAAGGAGGTTATGAATTTTCCTAGGGATATTTAGTGGTCCAAATATGGAACGAACCTAAGAATTTAAAGGTGGTGGGGGAGGTTGATTTCCCCATCTCTTCCCACTCCAATTTTAGCCATAAGACTTTGCAGGATACAATTATGGGATTCAACAAATGAAGGGTTAGTGGCATTTTTTTAGAAAAGGTTTGACATAAGAGATAGCTTCTTGACAGAATCCTAGGGGAGACTTTTGTATATCTATTAGGGGTTTGAGAGGTAGCTTGGTAGAAATAGTAGATTCAACAAATATATCAATTAACTAAAAGGATTTGATACCTCTATGAACAACATATATGTTTTCAAATTAGGGTTACCTAAAGATGAAGAGATTTGATGTTCTTTGATATTTCTCCAGGTCACGAGCTTCTTTAGATTTGACTATACTGGAGTTATGCTTAAGATCTAGTTTACATCTTGTGATTCTTCTATTAGATGCCATATATTTTTTATGTGGAGTCTAAAAGTGAAATAATCAACATCTAGGTCCATGAAACTCATTCACCTTCGAGTATCATAGCTTGCAATGCCATATCCCCAGGGAAAGATATATTCAAATTCCATTCCTCGGCAATGGCGCCATTTTGGATCTCGTCTTTCAAGATTTTCCAGGATATCATTGGAACAATGTCAAGGCATACTAGGAGCTAAGACTCAGAATGAGCCTTAAAGTCATGCTTGTAACAACAAAAGTTATGCAAAAATGTGGGTAAGTTTTTCTCTCTCTCTTATATAACTCTCCGCCCTCAAACAATTTTAGTCTACATATTAAAACATTCATCCCCAAGAGGCATTTTTCCACGAGTGTTTCAAAAAATTGAGTTTAAGGATGGTGAGTTGATGGATTTAGAAGAAATACACAATAAACATGGAAAGAAAAATGTGCTGAGAAATTAAGAATTCAATAGTTCTAATAGTTGTACTAGATCACTAAATCATGCATCAAACAATAAACATGGGAGGAAGATTTAAGGTGAATGCCATAGTATATGGAAAGACAATGTGCTGAGAAATTAAGAATTCAATAGTTCTAATAGTTCTACTAGATCATTAAATCATGCATCAAACAATAAACATTTTTATATATTTAAATCCATGGAGGTAACCTATGCATATCATTAAACATGTGAAAAAATGGCAATAAGTGGTCATACATTCATAGGAAAACACTTCAGTATCATAATCTATACAACACACGGCTACATTGAACATGTCATAAAACTTGTTGCACAAGATTTTATTAATGGTGATCTGATACAAGAAGAAAATATGAGGTGGTGGTTTTACAAGAACACATGCACAAAAATAAGCACAAACTAAAACATAATGCAAGGGATGAATCTCTCAAATCCTATAGCCTTAAAATTGTGTTTGTGTCTTAGGGGATGTTGATCAAACAACCCTATTTATATGATACTCATCTTACTTTATAGGCTCTTAGATTGAAGGAAAACCATATTATTAGAATAATACTGCATCTTGGAGATGAATATGTCTTGATACTGCCTCTAGTTTCTTAACAGATTCCATCTTTCCAACTGATTTTTTCAGATTTTGTGGGGTAACAGAAAAATACTTTTACCCCCAAAGTTGATGTGATGACATTGTTGGGGTTGTGTTCTTCTTGTATGATTGAGCCTTTGAGTGAATCTCTTTGGATGATTCAATTGGGTCTGCATCTATACCACAGAACCTACTCAACCATGGAATGATTTGGGTCCATGGGTTGCTTGAATAACATCCAGCGTCTTCTTCTCATCCCCCACCATTCATCAGTGCAGAGTATGAACAACCAGCACCTTAAATATCATGCCTCGAGTTGTTTCTTCAAGCTAGCCAATTGATACAGTTGCACATTAGGGTAGATACCTGAATTCCCCTCTACTCTTAAGATTGATATAGTGATACCTAATAAGGACTTTCCTTCATTTTCCTAATGTTGAACACACTCTCTTGATGTATGTATCTAGAATGGTTGGTTATGTTCTCCCATAGGGAGGGACAGTATAGATGGGTCATCCTTTGTGACACTTGTCATCATAGTAACCTATTTTTAGAAGCTTGATTCTTTGCAGGTTAGTTTTTTCTTTGTTTCTTTGATTTCCTTATGTAGGATCTTGACATGTGTCTATTAAGACAACTATTTTCCACACTTGATATGATCTATTGATATCTGGGTAATGTGTGAGGACACATTTTCTAGATAATGATTGTTGTCCTCTGTCAGCTACATGAAGTGATATGATGATGGGTTAAAGGATGTGAATGTAATGTTAGATATGTTATTATGTGTCACATATTTTCAAATTGATTTGGCAGTTTGTTAGTGAATCCTCCACTCACCTAAGATATTCTTCCTCGTGCCCTTGTTTGAAAAACGCATCCTTTTCTTAATGGCTTTTCACCTTTTTGAAAATTGGGGAAATGCATGAAATTTGGATGATTTTGTGTTGATGTCACCCTGGACCCATGGACACATGGCGGCTCAACATTGGTCCATGTTGATTCTAAAGTATCCTATGGGCTTGGACTACATGTGGCTAGGCTTGGTATAGTGACCAAAGTCCCAGTGAGCCCTTTCTGTACAGGTGGTGATCCTTGGCAGGCTCAAAAATATGTGTGGTTGATGCATTAGGAAATCTTTGACTTCCTTAGTGTCTAAGCGGACTTCTTCACTGGCTCTAGGTGATGTCGAGTGCATAGAAAACTATGTGCTTATTTGGCGGATATGTAACGTGGAGAAATCAAAATACCATTATTGCGACCTTAAAGGAGTGGTTTTAATTTTTTTATCCCACCATGCAACATCATCCATTATTCAACACGTGGCTCTCAAAACCATCATCGTTCCCCATGCACACGCTAACTCCTGTGCACTTTTTATATGCAACATGTGTTATCCACCATAGATCAGGCTCACTTGTAGCCATCAAATGATCAAGCCCGCATCTTCTCCAGCGCCTAATCCTTAATCCTTGGTCTTATGATATAACCCCATTCAAAAAGGGGCTTAAGCCTTCTTGAAGTGTGCTTATCCATTTTTTTCTCTTGATAAATGCCCAGGCACTAAAAACTTGGCTCTGGGATCTTAGAGCTTGATTTTTTGTTGATTCTTTTCGGGCGCTTGATCATATTTTATCCCCTTTGATCCATGAGATTTGTAAGTTCCCCCAACCTCTGATTCTTTAAATTTGGCCTCATAAACGCAATCAATATGCATGCTAATGACTGGACCAAATATAGTACTAATAGTGTACAAGGTATGGAAGGTATTTGTGAACTCTGACACTGCTTGGTCCCTCTCTTGACACAATGTGGTCCATCTCGTGTATTGGTCGTCATAATTTCCAACAAGGTAATATTGTTCTGTGACAACATCCATGAAAGAGTCCCAAGTGGGCTCGACCCAAAATATTCCATACTCCTATATGTATTTTTTCTCATAGTAAGTCTCCCACCAATATTTGACATGGGGAATAGCCTTCAGGAATGCAAAGGTTATGTTTTCCCTATTGGAAAACTTGTGGAAATAGAAATAACCTTCTGGTAAATTTAACCACTTTTCCAAAGCATCACCATCTATCTGAACTTAAAATACAAGAATATCAAAATCAAATTGTACCTTGAAGTGGCTGGTGCCTCCAAAGTGGTTGCTTGAAAAATATGCATCTTTTGTTTTCAGCGGTCTTCGAAGGATTTGGGAAAAAATATCCATTATTTTGTTCCTTTGTTGTGTGAGGGATTCCACGAGAAATAGCTTGATAAGATATCCTTCCCCCTCATCTCCCTTTTCTTCCACCACAGGAGGTCATTGGGGTCAGAGAAAATGGTCTTTCATAGGATCAACTAGTTCGAGTCCCAACTCCTTATACCTTGACCTCGTTGGGGACATGCACAAAGAAACAAATAAAGAGAAGACTACTCTGATACCACTAATCCTGATTATTTTGAGAATGAAATGAATGAAGAGACATAACAAGGAAACACATCAAGATATTTCAAGAAACACAATGATATAATTAAACTCGTATTCCATTAATGACTTTCTAGAATACAAAATATTGTAAAAATGAAAAGCACACAAGCTAGCTAGAATGGTGGTAGCCTATCTCTAAATATAGAGATTTGAAGACTACACTCATTCGTAAGAATATGTCATTAAAATGAATCTCAAAATGTATTTTTAACATAACTAATAAATGATAAAATTATAAACATCCAAAACCCTAGCGCTGGAAGATGAAATTCCAAAAGGTTTATAGTCCCCGATGGGGATAGTTGATACATCAACTTCTTGAGGGCATAACTTTTGCATACAATCTCTATTTGGGGTGCTCGGTATACCATCGGAAAGGTCTAGTCGATAATTAAAAATTTATTTCATCCTAGAATGTTCCTTTGGCAACTTGTTAAGCGCTATCACACCAAAAATTTCCTTTTAGGACCTCAAAATGGCCCTGGAAGTTCAAGACCTGAAAAACTATAAAAAAATTGCCAAGGTGGAAAACTATGCTTTGAGATAGTGGAATAGGTGGGTAGCCACCAATATCCACTTGGATCAGTGCATGCCCAAGATAATGATGGCCTCTCATGATGCAATATTGGCAATGAAAAGAAGTAAAAACAACAATCTATTAACTTGGAGGGATAATTCAAGGTACTTTCACAATGAATTTGAATATGGTGTAAAAATATGAAATGTAGGAAATTGAATTATCTTTCTGAGTATATAATTTTATTTATATAATTTGTGTATTACTATGTGAAATTTGATTTCTTATAATAGTGGCATGTTTCTTTTCATGCAAAATGTAATGCACATGTTTCTGTTAGTGCAAGGGTTAAGTACCTAAACTATGGAATTTCCTTTAAAAAAATTAGAGAATTATAGATAACACATTGTTGGCACTCTTCACGGTTTTTAAGACCCTAGGTTTGGTTGATCTATGACCAACAAAAACCACCAGACACCGGCCCTTTTGGCATCATCTTCTTGCTCAAATGAAGTCTCACCTGAGGTATCTATTGGGACTACAAGAACCGGGCTTCTACAGTAGTAAGGCAATGGGAGGAAAACATTTGGTTCATTCTTCCTAATTAATTATGTGCATGTAACTATGTTCTTATTCAGTATTGACTTACTTAATGATTCAGATTCATATTATCAATATATTCCATATTACTACATAGACTCACTATTGTCAAAGTCATGATCAATGCATAAAGATTTAACATAAGATAAATATAATATACTATGCATTCAAATATAAGTTCATCAACAATCACATAAAATACACATGACACGGGATTTAATGTGGCTCACCCAACTCTAGGATACGTCCACAATGACTGGCTTCTTTATTATGCTCTTGTTCAATGCTCTAGGCTTGCGCACTACGCTTACATAGATGCATTATGGACAACTTTCTCTTCTCTTAGCCTAGCCACTCTGCAGTGCAAGCCTCTCTCTCTCTATTCATCATCCCTTACATTCAAATACAAACTCCTCTCTGTTACAGATTCTTAACAGGAACAAAATAGAACTCAACATAACACAACCCAAAAGAACCCTTCATATCAAACCCCTATTCTCCCATCCCATTACATATTTATACATAAAAAATAGAGCTTAAACCCTACTTGGTTCATCCCAAAAACCCATTACATTGCATGGCTAATTTAGTTAACTGGTTGTTTGGCTAATTTCTTATGCTTTCCCATCTGCATGTTTTTTTTGCACGTCCTTCCATGTTTATAATGTTGAGTTGTCTTCTTTCCTTTTTACCCGCTTTCTTCCCCTGTGTTATTCTTCTTTTTTATTCTCCTTACTTTATTCTTGTTTATTCTCTTTCTTATTCTACTTACTGTGTGTTGTCCTTCTCGATGCATATCATCTGCGCACTTCCTCGTCTTTATTCTTCTCCTCTTATACGCACTTCTTCTGTACTTAGGATTTTTCTCAAAACTGTATTATAAACCTTCCTATCCAACAGGACCCGAATGCTCACCTATGGCACGTCTCGAGCCACTCAGACATGTTTCATGTTCTTCCATGCCACGACAAAATTTTGGGAGGCTTCCTTTGCTACCTCCACTTATTTTATGATCTCTACCTCTTTTTGTGTGATTTCCTTGACCCCCTGCGCAGACAAACTTATGAGTTTTTCCTTTTCTTCATATGCAACCTATTTGACCTTTCCCTACACAGTGACCATATCATGTATTACCCTCACTTCTTCTTTCTGCAGTGGTCCCAATCATTATTGAAGGATATTTTGTTGATTCCTCATCTTCTCAACTTCTACGTATGCCTACCTCTGAGCCAAAATGGCTGACATACACTCCACTAGTGGAAGTGTACTATCCCTGTTTGTTTCCTAGTGCACATTTTCTTGCGCTTCTGTTAGCTTGGCCTCTATGGCCTTCATCTTAGGGTATTTTATTAATTTTTTCCACACCTTCATTCTCTCTTCACAAAGCTTTGTGAATTCTCCATCTATCCTTTTAATGTTGGCAAGTATTGTCGTTGCCATTATTTCCCTCCTTCACACACTTTTGGTGGCATTCCTAGCATGTTCCTCAATAGTAAGTCCTAAATATGATCTATAAATCCCTTAATGACTTCACCAATTTTTAACACTTGTTCCTCCATGGTAACTTCGACTACGATGGGAACTTTTGGAATTTCCTTGTAGATTTGATGGACTATTTCTTGGGTTTTATGCACTATGGCTTCACCTTTGTCCTTCTCCTTAAGGAATTTTCTGACCCTTTTCTCAGCTTCATTTTTACCCTTCAGTACTTAGTCAACCCGACCTTCAACCTCCTTCTTTTTTTGCAATGCAGCATCATATTGTTATTGCAACTGGACCCTTTCATCCATTATTCGAGTGAGCTCCTGTGTTCTTTCTCTCCTCTATTCTGAAACCCTTGTAATAGGCCTACTTGCAACTCTTGTAGTCTCTTCATGGACAACTGTGATACAACTAGATTCATATGTCCAAGTGTCTTTACTTGTTCCTCTAACTTAACCATCAGAAGTTATAATGCATCAGTTTCAAGCTGCATTATCATGTCCCCAGTTGCTAATTGGGTCAAGACCGTATGTGGGATATATCATTCCTTTTGTGGAATCATGGATTGTTTTTCCTCTGGCCTGTGATCGTTTGTGATGCTCACTAGTTGCAATAGTTTTTGGAGTACTACCAACTGATCCTACACTTTCTTATGTTGCTCTTCTTGTTTCCTTGTTGCTTCCTCCAATATCTCTTATGTGGCATCCCTTACCTAGTATCCAATTATATGCATATCATTATTCGTCAGAGTATAGATTGAGACTTCTTTGTGCGGTTTATTTTTCTTGCACACCCCTCCTGCTTGTTCTATCCCCTTATCCTTCCTTTTTATTCTTATCTCGAGGACTATCGATGGGCCAAACATATCACCTACGTCATTAGTTTGATCCTTGTCTTGCTCGTCATCTTATTCCTCATCACTTTTGTCTTGTTCATCCTCCTCTTCTAATTGTCTCATCTTTTCTACTAGGCTCTTTAAATCCTCTTCCCAGTGATTGATTGGCAGGCTCATGTCCTCTATTGTCAACTTGTAACTAGTTGGAAACCATTGGTGCATTGGATCCCTCTTGGCCTGCACATACATATGGTGCATGTCAGCTCTAAATCATGTGGTATCCTTGTATGTTTATATTGTTTATGTTGATATGCGCAGTGTGTGTGCAACTAAATAGGTGATATTTGGCAAGTAGACAAAAAATGTGGCATTACTGTCATTTTTCCTTCTCTTAATTGTTGTGTGCCATAAATTGGCATACCTCGCAGCCAATTTTTCACTACCAGATGTGCACATGCACTGGTAATACCCTGGTTATTGCCACCTAACCAGTGCAATAAAGATTATCAACCATGTGTATTGGAATTCCATGCCCTGTTCCTAGGCCTCAGTGTAATCCTATAAGAATAGGTGCACCAAGAAGGTGGCCCATTTAATTTGGACCCCTTCCACACGCTTTTCTGCAACTGCAATGACTACATTTGATACCTCATATTTGTGACATTGTCACAGCATCTTGTATGCCAGTACCTACATCACAAACCCCACATTTTTATTATTTATATCCCTCACATTCATCCCTCGCTTCCCTCTATGTGTTTGGAATTTCTTCTTCATTGACTCATAGAGGGCTCACTCTCCTGTAATACGTGCAACCAGCACAGTATCGATTGATACAGGGGGATCAAGATAGAGTGTCCCCCCATGAAAATATCTTAGTAACACCTTCACACATACATTAATTTTCATACTCTACCCAAAATGTGGAATCTCCAGCAATTCTAGTATCCCTACCTTCTCCAACTATAACACCCATTCCTATGGCTCTAACCGAATTTCTCGTGTGCCTGGGATGCTCATAGTGTCAAAATATTTCTCTCTGGAAAACTCAGGGAATTTTTGTGCATCAATGATATCATGGTCCATAAACTTTAGGCCAGAAATAGTCCCCAACATTTCTCCTTCACCCCTTACCCCCAATGGAAATAGTGCTACCAACAGCAGGGACTTCCCATTAGCTAGTTCTTATATTGGTGGTGCATCATCCATCCTCGGTGGTAATTAGTCTCTATGGAAACTCACATGTGGTGCCAAATACGAAGCTCTGGCTACTTCCTCTATCTCTATTGTTTTCTTTGGTCATCTCACTTGTGTTCACGCAGTGGCAGATGGTCCTCCAACTTTGGGTGGTGTCATTCCTCTTCTGTGATGGATTCCTGGACTAGCTCGGCATCTATTCATGGGTAGCTATAGCTCGGCTCTGGTGTTCTCAAATTCACTCTGGTTCACTCTATTTTCTCCCGCTTACATGCAATAATGGATTAGACTTATTGAATTCCTATTGTTTTTGTGCCTTTGTGCCAACTGGACATGTCTCATCTAGACTTAACTACCTTTTCCAATCTTCCATCATGGTTGATGAGTTGTTAAATAAATGTTTCTTTATTACCTTATCCATCATGTGATTTTTCCCTCGTACTGCCAATCTATCATGATTTCTGATAGATTTTACCATTTAAGAGTATACGTCACTTTTATGACCTGTCCCTCTTACTTCGTAGTCGTTGTTTATGTTCTTTAATGCTTTTAACAGTCTTTCCATTGCCAAACTATGCAATGGTTCTTTATTGTTTTATCTGTGTGCTTTGCAGTCTATCTCGAATGTGTATTGTCTCTTAAATTGGCGCAATTCTATTATGATGTGTGATAACCATTCCTTCTGCACAAGTTCTTATGCATTAGTACTATGGCACAAGTTTTTATTTTTACTATATCTACTTTTTATTTGATTTTCTTCCTTTTTCTACTTTTTGTTTGTCTTTCCTTGTTTTTCTTGATACTATGGTACAACTACTATAATACATGTGTTCTAGTGTAGCTCATATTATTGCATAGACTGTCAGCCATCTCTATAGACTTTTAGTCGAATTCCATTCACCATTCCTCCAAAGACTTCTCCATTAAAGTTTTCCAACTATGCAACACCTGTCTCTATTACCTGTTGAATCACATAGGGTCCTAACCAGTGTATTCTAAATTTTCATGTATGTTGCATGAACTTATTGTCATAAAGTAATACCAAATCTCCCACTTGAAACTTTTTATTCTTAATGTGTCAATCATGCCAAGCCTTCTCTCTTTCTTTCTAAACCTACTGATGGAAACCTGTGACAAATCGGTCTTCTTCAAGTTGTACCAACTATGATAGTCTATCCTCTACTGTGCCATAGGTTGATAGCTTAGTGATCACTTCAATGCATGGGATAGGTAGAATAAACTCCATATGCATTATCGATTATTGCCCATAGACTAACATGAAAGGTGTCTTCCATGTTAGCCTCTTACGTTTTGTCTGGTAAGCCCATAATACTGCAAGAACTCTTAAGTCCAAATCATCTCTCCCTACATTGCAATTTTTTGTCAAGACATTCTCCAAGATCTTATCAAATTCTTACATTGGTCCATTGTTCTGAGGATGAAATGGTGTACTCTTTTGATGATGAATTTGGAACTCCTCATTCAATGATGTCATTTTTATGTTCACAAAGTGTGTACCTTGGTCACTCATGAATATGCGCGGACATCCAAACCTTGTGACTACATTTTCAAACAAAAACAACGCATTCATATCCGTAGTGCAATCTGTAACTGGAGTTTCTTCTTCCTTCCTTGTAAAATATTTTATCGCAGTGATTATGTACCTTTCATTTGATCTTATTGATTATGGTTTGATTGGCCCCACAAAATCTATGGCCCATTTCTCAAATGCTTGCAATGTAACCTATGGATTAAAAGGAATTTTGTCCCTCCTGGATGGTTTTCTAACTTGTTTTCATACATCACATGACTGGCAGTACTCCTTCACATCTTTATGAAGTGTAGGCCACCAAATCCCTGTGAAAAAAATATGTTTTGCAGTTTCTATCCCTGCAGAATGTCCTCCTGCAATCCCACCATGTGCTTCTTCAAGTATAATTGATCTCTCATGTTCCAACACACAGTGCTTCAGTATTCCATCTGCACCCAATTTATATAGATTCACTGTAGTCAATTGATAATATGTGGCTTTCACGAATAGTTTCTTCTTCTGCGCAACTGTCATATCTAATGGATCCATACCTTTACTTAGAAATTGAATGATGTCTGAGAAGTAATCATCCACCATAATTTCTGCAAATAGTTTTTCATCTGGTAAGTTTTCATCTAAATTTCCCGCATCTTCACCTGATAATATGCATAATAGATGATCTAGTCCTTCATTTATCTTCCCTGGTTTCACTACAACCTTAAATTCATACTCCTGAAATAATAATATCCATATACATATTCTCCCCCCCAACGCTGACTTTTTGACTAAATATTTTAATGTAGAATGGTCTATATACATATTAAAGTGAGATCCCAATAAATAATTCATGAATTTTTTGTAGTGCGTAGACCATTTCCAATCCTTCACTTTCCATGGTTGTATAGTTATTCTCTACTATAGACAACTTCCTGTTGGAAAAATAAATTGGGTGATCTATGTTTCCCTCCCCTAGTTGGGATAGTATTTCGCCCAATGCTATGGACGATGCGTCTACATGTGCATGGAACTCCTTGTTCCAATATGGAAAAATTAAAATCAGTGTAGTCACTAGTTTATGCTTTAAGGTGTCCGACCCCTTCTAATAGTCCTCATTCCACTGGAACTTTTCTTCCCTCTTCAGTAAATTTTCCATCGGTGTTGTGATCTATGCATATCCTTTGATAACTTTTCTATAATAACCTGTATGACCTAGAGTTTCCCTCAGTTTTCTAACTGATGTAAGAGGGCCTAACTCCAAAATTATTGCAATCTTTGATGGATCTACTAACAATCCCTATTTTCACACTACATGTCCCAAGAGAATTCCAAACGGTGCAAAAAAAAATACAGTTCTTCAAGTTCAATGAAATATGACATTGTATGCACTAATCTAAAATGAGCCTAAAGACTCATATGTGATCCTTAAGTAGACTGAACATAGTATAATCATCCCAATATACTTCGAAGAACTCATGGATGAAATCCTTGAACATTGCAACCACTACTCTAGAAAACACCGCAGGGGAATTCTTCAATCCGAATGAAATTACTATATATTGATAACTCCCCCACTCAGTCACAAAATTGGTCTTCCATTGATCCTCTTGCACAATTCTTATCTGATGGTACCTTGGGAATTCATCTATGAAACAATAAGTTTCCTGGCCTCCTACGTTCTCCAGTTTCTCATCTGTGAATGGTGTTGGGAATGGGTCATGTAAGCACACATCATTCAAATTCCTTAGATATCTGCATATTTGGATGCCTCCTATCTTCTTGTCCTACACCAACTTTGAACTGATCCACTCATATTCTTCTATCGGTTCGATGATTGCCACATCCAACATGTTGTCAATTTCAACCTTCAACTTAACCGTGCACCTACGATTTAACCTGTAGGGTCTCTTTCGCACTCGCTTAGCTCTTGGTTTTAGTTGGATCTTCATTTCACCTAATTCTCCTGCTATTCCCTTCATCTCTGAAAATTTTATTGGGAATAAATCCTAATATTCTTGTAGTAAGTCTGCAATATTCTCAATTGTCTCATGACTCCAACAATCTCATATATGTGCAAACTTGGGATTCTTTATCGTCCCAATGTTAACCTTTCACATGTTTATAGGTTGTGTATATGCAGTGGATTTGAGCTCTAGCTCTTCTACAACTCATACTCCTTCTGTCTCAGATACTTGTATATTTTTGTGATCCTCTTCATCATGTTCTTCCTTAGCCACATTGTAACACTCTAATAATTCATGGACATTCATCTTGGCTCTATCCGCACTACATGCCAGTACCATCTCCATTGTCCCTTCTTCCAAGAAGATCTCTGTTCGAATAGCTTAAAGCACTGCATCTATTGATGGAGATTTGTGTTCGAATTTAAATGTGATTTTGAACCTCTGGACAAGTTCTTCCCATCTTTTTATTACCCTGCATATTTCCAATTCCAAATACAAGTTCTTTGGAATTGTATCCAGTGTGTGTATAAATTTATCCATCCAGTCTATTTCCGCTACTGAACTCCATAAAGCCTTGCACTTTTCAACATGATACACTGTATCACTCTCTGTTGTGTACTTATACACAATATTTTCTTCCTCGGTGCCAAACCTTATTTGTATTAGCATGTTGCACTATGACCAATCTTTCATTCTCTCTCTGTGTGCAGCCCACCATCTAGCTTGAGTCGATTTCAGAACAACATCTAGTGCTAACAAACTTTGTTGTTCATGTACCTGCATATCAAATGTATTTACAAACATTCTTATATCAGTTAATCTATCATACCTAGGTGGATCACATAGCTCTTTTCCAATCCATCATAAGGATTGAGTGATGTGTGTGCATCGTCTAGTTAACACTTCATCCACTCTATGTTTCCAATGATCTAGACCTTCTTCAAAATATTATGCATGCAAACTGATAATTTTCCAACTTAGCACACCATATGTTATAGTATTGACATAACCATCCATCCATGGCGTCATGTTGTATAAGTTATCAATGTCATTTCCTCTGGCTGGAACTATGTATCACTTTCCTTCTGATGGGTCCAAGGGTGTAGTAACTTTCAAATATCATATCCCTCCTTTTCAAGTTGATGATATCTTGGTTATCAAAATCGCATTCCAGTCCCATCAATGTTGGATATGGTTGACTGTCATCTACGATGTCAATTACTTCAAAGTCTACCACACTGCACACCCCATCTATGTTCACGGGTACTCCTGTCAATCGATCGATCGGTACTATTTTGAGATGATCCGTGAACCTTAGTCTAACAGGAGACCATATTGACTTGATTTTTCCCATCAACTCCCATTTTTACTTAGGTAACACATTCACATCATACCCTAAGTCCAAGATAACAGTATCCACATCATACTCTACAATGTGTGCACTAAATATGAATTCTTTATTGGTCCTATTCCTGCACAGTATTTGGTTTACCATCCTTTGTGAAATGGGAGTTTCCCTTCCTCATGTGAAATGATAAATCATGTCATATAGTGTACTCAATTCATTTTCATCCTTCATTATATCTACACAATGTTTCAAGAATTTTGTTCGCGTACTTTTCTTTCCAGTCAATTTCTATGGCACAACGTAATCTTCTACATGAGGCGCAGCTGATGTTAACACTCCCCAATCTTATATGAGTACTTATTTTTTATCTCTTATATTTCTCCTTTTCTTGCAGAGGATAAAAGGTTGGCATAGGCCCCGTTGAATTCCTTACCCATTGTTGAATCTACTTTCCTTCCTTCATCATATCATGCCATGTTCTATCTCCTTCACATGTAACAATTTCTATTCTTGGTCCTTTGTTGCGTCTTTCAACTAATATCTTTCGCACATTATGATTTGGATTATGGTTTTGGTTTCCTCTGTCCTTCCACTTTGCAACTAGTTGGGGAAAATCTTTTGTCGAATGATCCAGTGCTCTGCAATATGTGCACATTTTACATGGATTCGGGAAGTCATGGGCCAAGTGTCTGGGTTGTTTAAATTTATAACATAGAATTGGTCCTCTTCCTCCTCTACCAAAATTTCCTCTACCCCAGCCTCAGCTAAAGTTTCCTATATTCCCTGGATTAAATCTTCTTTGATTATTATATTCCAAACCACCCCTTTCTAATGCAGCATTCTTCTCTGAAATCCTGTACAAATCTAATGTGTGCTCCCTCATTAAGTCAAATGCTCGAAAATACTTCTCATCATGTCCCATCGACTTGAAAAATTTGCAAAATAAGTTCATTGGGGTACTATGATACTTATGTAGTAATGGACATTCAGTTGGGTGATGGACCCATTTCTTACATATCTCGCAATATCCTCCTCCTGGTAATGGATTCGGTGCTCCTGACGCCAAATATTGCGTGAATGTTGGTAATTTGTCCTTATGATGGCCTTCAGTCCTACATTTGGTACACCATACTTGCTCATGTTTCTCCTTTCCCTTTAAAAATTCTTCCAATTGAATCATCAATCTATCCAACTTCGTCTGAACTTGTGCCATCCCTCTATTGTCTCCTACAGGAGATGATTCCAATTTCATTAAAATTTGAAGTGTCTCAAGTTGCGATGCAATAATTTGTTGAACCAATGGCCTATGAATGTGTGGTAGAATCCTTTCAATGAACCACTCTTAGTGTTGTTGATTAGGGATATGGAAATTCAATCTACCCATCAGATCCTTAAACCTTTCATCGAAGTCCCATACTGAATTTGTTTGTATCTATTTAATCTCATTTAGTTTTGTGTTGTATTGTGACTTTGATTTTGTCTTCTTGAACTCATTTAGTAGTGCATGCCTTATCTCTGTAAAAGTTATGGCATGCCTTGAAAGTTTGGTACTTTGTAGCTTCATGCACCAGACTAGTGCATGACCTCTAAATGTTGTTTCCAATTATGAAATCTTCACAGCCTCATCTTGGACATTCTTTGTGACCCAAATTTTCTTGCAAAAAAACAAGTGTTATTATGGGTCCTCTGACCCAACTCCCTAGAACTCAGGTAGTCTAAGGGTGTTGTCTACCCCTGTCATATTGCTTTATGTATTTCCTCCACTTGGTGATGTCGGTTGACTATGATTTTGACTCTGCACACTATTTCCACTACTTTGAATGCTACTACTTGGTCCTCCCTAGCTAACTACAATTTCTTTTGAAAAATCTTCAACTATTATTTTTTATTGTAGTGATGCACACAGGGTCATCGATTTGACATAGGATCATGTCTAATTAGGACTTACCGATTCTTCTATTACTAGAATGGACTGAAACTCATATTCTTCTCCTCCTATATATGGTATCTCCATGAATCATACTAGTGCACAAGGTTCTCTCCCCTCTCGCTCACTGCATGAATCTCCTTTCTTAGCCCCAATATTTTGCTTCTTGTACCTCCTTCCTCTGTGCAACTCTCCAAACTTGTATTCTTCCTATGGTATGCCTTCTTCTTGCATCCTCAATCCCTCCCTATCTCTTTCATCACTTCCTTCATTTTCTTCGACGATCCTCTTGTTATCCCCTCGTTCCCCTATGTGTATGTAGACCCTTAGCAGTATGATTCCATTATCATCATGTGCTTTTCACACAATAGCATCTTTATCCACATAGCTAATGATTTCAGGAACCTCCTACGTAGACCTTTGAAAAATTTCCTTTCTGCGACATTGTATGATTGAATACAATCTACTGCAAACTCTGTAATATATCCTCCTAGTATGCTATCCACCCAAAAATCAATTTCACAAGTAGTTGGGTTACTTATATATTTTAGTTGTCTTACCAATTTAGGAGTCTGATTCCTCAGCATTGCAGCCCTGTATCTTCCATTTTTCTCCACTAATATTTATATCCACTCAGTCAAAATAATTGGAAATTCACCAAATAAAATTTAATCCAGATCTATGTACACATACATTTGCAACCATTTCTTGTCACTCATTTGAGGGTGTATGTTCTCCTATCAAGAAAACTCTCATTCCTTCCTTTCTAACCATTATGATATCTCCTTATTCAGCCTCCAAAACATCCCCTTAATAGAAAATTTCAGGTCCTTACAACGGAACCATTTTTTGGTGATTTGCGAAGTTTTTAAGACCCTAGGTTCAATTTATCTACGACCAACAAAATCCACCATACACTGACCCTTTCAACATCACCTTCTTGCGTATATGAAGTCTCACCTGAGGTATCTATTGGGACTACGAGAACCAGGCTTTTGCAGTAGTAAGGGAATGGGAGGCAAAGATTTGGTTCATTATTCCTGATTACTTATGTGCATGTAACTCCGTTCTTAATCAGTATTAACTTACTTAATGATTTAGATTCATATTATCATTATATTCCAGATTACTACATAAACTCGTTACTATCAAATTCATGATCACTACACAAAGATTCAATATAAGTTAAATATAATATAATATGCATCCAAATAGAAGTTCATCGGCAATCACATAAAATACACATGACACGGGATTTAATGTGGTTCACCCAACTCTGGGCTACATCCACAATGACTGTCTTCTTTATTATTCTTTCATTCAATGCTCTAGGCTTGTGCATTGCAATTACATAGCTGTCTTATGGACATCTTTCTCTTCTTTTAGCCTAGCCACTATTTTGTGCAAGCATCTCTCTCTCTTCTCCATCCCTTACATTCAGATACAAACTCCTCTCTGTTACAGATTCATAACAGGAACCAAATAGAACTCAACATAACACAACCTAATAGAACCCTCCATATCGAACCCCTATTCTCCCAACCCGTTACATATTTATACATCAAAACTAGGGCTTAAAAACCTACTTGGTTCATCCCAAAAACCCATTACATTGCATGGATAATTCAATTAATTGGTTGTTCAGTTGCTTTCTTCTGATTTTTCGTCTACATGTTTCTTTTGTGTTTCCTTCCATATTTGGAATGTTGAGTTTTCGTCTTTCCTTTTTATCTACTTTCTTCTCCTGCTTTATTCTTCTTTATTCTTCTCATTGCTTTATTCTACTTTATTCTCTATCTTATTTTGTTTAATACGTGTTGTCCTTCTCGATGCATCTCAATTGTACACTTCCTTGTCTTTCTTCTTCTCCTCTTCTATGCACCTCTTCTGCTCACTTCTTCTGTACTTAGTATTTTTCTCAAAACTTTATTCCAAAACTACCTGTCCAACACACATTTTTATTATGAAGGGATATTTTTTCAAAATTTATAATGTTAATTTTATATTTTTTTTAATTATGAAAGTCATTACATCCTTGAAATTACAAGGCCTTGCATTAGTGCGGGGTGTGAGAGTCTTATCATTATCAAAAAAAATATTTTATTTTTTAGATTGTAGATCTGAATCTATATTAGTGCAGCATATAACTTTTTTTTAAATGGTTGAGGTGATAAAAAGTTATAGTAGGAATAAAAGAGGTATATATTTTAAGATTCTGAGATATGTCAAAAAATATATATATTAAATATAGTGAACGATATTTTTTTTAATTATATATTTGGAATCTGCATAGTCAACTCTATATGTGTCTGTAGTTTCATCAATGACAAATTTGTTTAACCAATAAAAAATAACATCAAAAATAGTGTTATTGAGAGGTATTCAGAACATATGAAGTTATTAAAGTATTTGCATCCTAAGAAACCAAGTTCATCACTCTAAACCTAAATATGAGACAACCAAATCAACAAACATCTACGCTATATTTTTCGCTCCTACCCAAAAGAAATTGAAATAAAAATAATGTGTGCACATTCTAGAGCACATGCACATTATAGGAACTCACACATGCATTTTTTACTAAGTATTCACAAGGCCAAAGAAATATTTTAAGAATCTAGGGACATGGGAACAGACCCAAGAGTTATTCCCTAAAGGAATAATATAGGGTTATGGAACCAAGAAAAACACTTTAAACAACCACAAATGACCTATCAAGGGCATCCCTTGCCTCTGAATAGGTATATAGGGTACAACTAGAATTGTTTACCACTAGGTATGGGTCTCAGGACCTTGGACATGTCCAGGGGAGGAAACATTAATGTTAGGACCTAAATGAAGATTTTTTCCTCGTAGGGCCAAGACAGATTCCTCGAAAAACTAGAGATGGTGTAATGATCCCATCTATTATACCAACATAGAAATGATCTATGCAAATAGAATTAACAATAGGAAGCATGCTAAATTATTAATGTAATTAACATCAAATTAAAAAATCATGAATGTAACCATTCAAGCAAACACAATATTCAAATAAAACTATTTACATAGTGGAATTAACCCTAAGAAATAACTCAAAACATGTATTTGTTAATGGGGATACTAATTAGTTGTGTACGAAGTACATTTGCTCCCAGCCATAGGATTTCTATTCCTTTTCTCTCAATAACAATCTTCCCCTAAGATAAGGATATGAGTCCACAAGGAGGTCTATCCCTCTTGACTATCCACTCAATACTTCAGTATTCCAAAACCCCCCTTTTCCCTTAACCTGCACAACCCAAGAAATGGGATCTCCCTTCTCCTCCACAGTCCCTCGGGCCTTCCCACTTCCCTCTAAGGCTCCAATGCATATGGTCATCCAAGAAATCTCTTACTTACAATATTACAAGCTATATTAGAGGCACACAACCCACATTTTTAGCATAAACTCAAACCTCGCATGGTTGTTCTCATATATAGCAAGGTTGGTGCTCTTTCTAGCACCCATCTCCACCTTGTTATCCCAAAAACATGCTTCTAAAAATATCTCATGGCTACAGCATGGTTGGTTCTCTTTCCCAACAATCATCCCTCCTCTTTCTCCCCAAAATCATCTTGTGAAAAGTGAACACAGCGTGATGAGAGGGAAAATTATCGGAAAAGAGAAAATTGTTGAACAAAAAAAACAGAGCATGTTAGAGCATTTATGACAGAGGTTATAAAACAGGAAAACACTTTTGTTTTTTTAGAAAAGGAGAGAAAGAGAGAAAAATTTGTGAGTGAGTAAGAATTTTTGAAAAACCCAGTCTATATTTGCAGCATACTTTTCCCAAAGTAAGAAAATGGCACCGCCAAAGTATGAAGGATCCATCCAGTTTGCACGGAAGACCAGAAGTACTCACAAATCGATGGAGGAAATGACCAGGGTGGTCGATGTGGACGACATTCCAACAAAAGAGAGTGAATTAATCAATATGATGCAGGTCAAAGAAGAAACCCAAGAATAAGAAGCATCGGAAGTCATCCAAGTAGCACAAGGGTGAAACCTTAGGATAGAAGCAAACCCTAATACGACAAACCCATTAGTGGCTCACAGAGATGGTCAACGGACTAAAGAAGATAGCGAAAATACAGAATCTGATAAACCGGATGCAGTAGAAAACCCAAGGGAAGAATAACCCTAGGAGGATAAGGATGGAAATGATGAAGATCATGATGCAGAAGAATAAATAGAGACAGTAGGTCCATCGAAAAGGAAAACAAGGGTAGCAGTGATGACAACACACACACACAATAGCAGGTTGAGTTGTCAGTGCTTCACATTCCAGATTCGGTCATAGTTGTATAAGACATGTTGGTTTTTATTCCTAATATGAGATACACATATCATGATGTGACAGAGGTATCCAATTTTCCATAACTTGCACAGGAGGTTTACATGGAAAACAGAGGGTCAACATCGATAGGAATTCTGATCCTAGAGCCCAAACAGTGGATTGTAGGGTTGTATAACATCGACATTATGAATTTATTGGAGATACCACACTTTGGCAAGGGGAAGGAAGTCAATTCCTGCATCAAACACTTATTGGTGCGATTTCATGGAGGGTTTTTATGGATGGACAGACCCATCCCTATTGATGTGGAATTATTCGCTAAGTTTACAGGACTGCCAACAGATGGGGTAAATCCTGAGCAATATCTTGATGACAAAACAAAGGAGAAGGCCATTACAGAAGAAGTGAAGGCTCAATTTGGCATTGATATGGGTAGCAGAGGTATGATCATTAAGAACTTCAACAACCTAGACAATGGATTTGCAACAAATTTGATGGTATGTAAGCTACTTAGAAAGTGTCGCAAAGAAGAGGCATTTGCAGGGGTAGTCGGGGCAGATGCACAGTGTGCAAAAGGAACAATTCTAAGTTGGGTGTCATATTTTCTCAACTTATTCTTAGAATATTGTAGAGATATGCAGGATGATGGAATGGAGTTCCACTATTCTTGGTTATTGATATTAATAGCTTTAGACACATGGGAAAAACCGAAGTACTTAGCATTTTGTGACAGAAGAGGAAAGTGTCACGAAGCAAGATATGAAACCTTGCGACACAAAATAGATCCTAGGCAGAGGAAGGCCAATGCAAGCATTTTTGGCATGTACATACAGGAGATGCATGAGAAAATTGCATATACATGGAGGATTTCACCTGAAGTGGTGAAGGAAAATGAAGGAACTGCCAACTTCAAGGCATCCATGCACAACATATGGATACAAGCCAGAAGACGCCATAAAAATACATGGCTAAAGATGCAGTATTGAATTACAGTAGAAGAATTCCAATAGGTCATAACATAATCGCAAGATCAATGGAAGGTACTCGTAGATGTCAAGAAAGTAGCAAAGGGAAAAGAACATGCAGAAGTTTCCACAATGCAGAAATCCAGTAACCCAACAGCCAATACTAGAAAAGACTCATACTGAAAATAAAGTGCAACGACATTCAAGAATCCAAGGAAGAAGGAAACAATATCAAGAGCCTCAGTACTGGGAACTAAGGGTGCAAAAAGAAAAAACAGGGGATCACAGAAGAAAGATGAGATCCCAACCTAAGAGACAAGCATTGGAAACATACCAAAGGTAACGAAACCTGTGCAGATAGAAAAGAGGAAATCAACAATACATATAAGAGAACAAAGGAAGAAGATGAAAGCATAGAAGAATCCCCTTGAGCTCACAATCGGTGTAGATGATGTAGAACTGGTAGACGATAAAGTACAGGACAAGGGAGAAGAATCCTTATATGTCATAGAATCCCAAAGATAAGAACTAATGAATAAGTTAATGGAATTTAAAGAATTATTGGAAAGATTGCAACTCAATGTCGCACAACATAAATTTCTAGCGTAGAAGGATTCTATACATGAATAGAACGAGACAACCCAAACAGTAATAGTGGGAAGCGCAACATTCTAGATAAGCCAAAACATGCTACAAGTAGATGAGGATATCTTGCAAAAACCTTTGAATGATGTCGAATAGTTGGACTTGGCTCTATCCAATATTCCAACCAAAGTGTTTTATAAGTTGTAGATGAGTGTTGCATAAGAAGTACAATCAAGGGCGAGAATAGATGCAACAAACTTGGAGATAGACAAGGAAGAGAAGGAGATATTAGAGATATCTCTTAAAGAAGTATAGTTGGAGCGAGATGAAGAAAAAAAATGTGCAGATAAACTAAAGCAAAGACTTCAGGAAGTCTTCCAAACAATTCTCGACAGTGCACTAGCAGAAGAGCTCAGTGCGAAAGAAAAGATACAAAGAATAGCGCAGATGATGGATGGTTATAAACAAGAGATAATAGAATTGGCTGGGAAGTTAATCCCATCTAACCCTCCAGAATTCAGATTAGAAAGGGAGTAGCAGGCAACAGAGCACACAAATATCATCACGTTGGAAGTGAAATAAGTAGTAGAACTCTATGAAAGGATCGTCTGGATATGGACGATCCTAGAAGAATATGAATGGATCCAGCAATTGGATCATAGGGAAGAGAAAGTGAATGTTGAAGTTCAATATTTAAAACAAAGGAAGGAGTAAATGCCTATATCAGATAGAATAAAGGCCATGCGGGAAATGAAGAATCTACAAGCAAAATGGAAGGCAATCCAAGAAAATAAACAGACAAGATAGGATCAGTTGGATCCGCTTCAGGAGAAAGTAGAGAGAATGATAGCATAGTTGGAAATAGAGAAAGGAATATTAGAACAGGTGCACTTGGAAACTAAAGAAGTATTGCAGGAGCACATAGCATTGCAGGTGGTAGAGACCCTGCCAAAAATGAATGCGTAGCAGAAGACTCAAGTAGATGTACTAGCAAAGAAGTTCAAGGCGCTGGAGAAATTTGTGAAAGAGGAACCCACTACCTGAGAGGCTTAGGACGAGCCATAGTTTAGTGTTGGGGGCATGTTGGAGCAGGAAATTTTGAGAGCAAAGTCAGCGGAAAGAGTGCAGCAAACAAGGTAGAATGGAGCAAGGAAGCAGCATGTGACAAGAGTAAAGGAAAATCAGCATGACGGAATTATGGATTAGCATGTGATGGCAGTTAGAATGTGGACAAGTTGATTTCACTTAGAAATAGGGATTTGGTAGTCAATGTAAAGGGTTTTTACCCACCTTTTTGTATAAATATGATGTATGAGCTAGATAGGAGGTGTGAGTGACTCAATTGATCATTGTCTTATCTTTTGGAGCATGTGTGGTATCATTTTTGACAACCTTTATGAGTTTTCGAGATGAGTCTAGTTTTGAAGTATAATTAAGGGTCATGTCGCAATTTGTGGAGCTTGGTGCGACACTGGTCCACCTCACCACACTTATGTGTATTCTGAATTCACTTTTGATGTAATGTGTGCAGTGCAAGATTTTGATGAAGAATAATAAAGCAGAAGATCTTTGTGGACGTAGCCTAGAGGGCATGAACCATGGTAAAATATGGTGTCTCTATGTGTGGTTTACGTTTCTTTATTAAGATTTATGATGAATGAATGGATAATTGAATGCATCTTTTAGAGTTTATTTACAGCACACATTAGAATAATTATGAAGAATGAATGGTTAAAGTTAAATGAATAATAGTTCTAATGAATGTTGAAGTGGAAGACTAAATGTGCCTAACATTCCCACGAGTTCCATCCCTTCCATGATTGTAGACACTTGGGTCATGAAATCACCCATAAGCCATATTGGGTGAGACTGTGTTGTGCACTCTATGTGCAGTATTTCCTTCTGGTTTACTAGAGGGGTCAATGGTTTCTAGGGTTTTGTTGGAGAAACTAAGGTAGAACCCGAGTCAACCCATACATCCAACAAAAGGTTAATGTTCTAGTAACAAAACCATTTTTTGATGTATGGGATGACCCGGTTTCTACCTTATTTTATCCAAAAAAACCATAGAAACCATTGGCCCGTCTAGTAAACCATAAGGTAACACTACACACAGACTACATAGTGCAGTCTCACTCGAGATGGCATATGGGTGATTGCATGACCCAAGTGTCTAAAATCATGGAAGGGATGGAACTCGTGGGAATTTTAGGCACATTTACTCTTCTACTACAACATTTATCATATATACTATTCATTTAACTTTAACCTTTCATTATGCATAATTATTCTAGTGTGCGTTGTAAATAAACTCTAACAGATGCATTCATTTAATATTCATTCATTATAAATATTAATAAAGCAACATAAACCACACATATAGACACCATATTTTACCATGGTTCACCCCTTGAGCTACATCCACAAATATCTTTTGCTTTACATCAAAAGTGCATTTAGAATGCACATAAGTGTGGTGAGGTGGACCAGTGTTGCATTAATCTCCACAGCTTGCAAGCTCCAAAATATAATACAATGATCAATTGAGTTACTCACACCACCTATCTACCACATACATCATATTTATACAAAAAGGTGGGTTAAAACCCTTTACATTGACTACCAAAACCCTAATTCTAAGTGGACTCAAATTTTCCACATTCTAACTGCCTTTGTGCACTAATCCACAAATTTTTCGTGCTAATTTTCCTTTACTCATTTCATGTGCAATTTCGTTGGTCCATTCTGCCTTGTTTATTACGCTCTCTCCTTGGAATTTTCTCCCAAAATTGCATGCTCCAACAATACATACATATTCACCTATTTTTCCCTCTTTGTATAAATCTTTGTAAATATATCCTTTTACTTTCATTTCCTTTTGTTTCTATTTTTCCTTGTTTTATTTGACTCCATTTTCCCAATGGACAAGGCTCTCTCGATTCCCAACAACCCGCAAGGGATTACTATACCAGAGTTGGAGCTGATTATTGATCAACAATCATTGATCACAACTAAAGTCTTTTGGTCATATTCATTGCCTTGTATATCCCACACTTGGTCATTTTTTCTAAACTTGTGGATGTAGGAGCACCATGCATAGTCACCACAAGTCCATAGTCCCGCAAGTTTGCAATCCTGCATTACCAACACTTGGTCGTTTTTCCATAAAACACATTCTTCAATTCTTATACTTTGTTATTTTTATTATTGGAGGACTATTGTTGTGGGGGTAAGTAAAGTCTCAAAAGGTACACAACCTAAAAACCTGCATCACGCACCTCCACCCACTGCAAAATGACATGTGTATTTTTGTGGCACGCAAAATGCATTGTTATGATACTTAGCTTATTTTTCAACTATGGATGTGGGAGTTCTTTTTTTCCTCCCCTTTCCATCTCCCATATCCGCAACCCATAAACCCGCATTCATAAAAATGCACCCCGCATCACTCACTTTACACATCCATAATTAACCACTTTCCATCTATCCACATACATGGTCACATTGTTAAGTTCTTGAATAATCTGCAAATATACTTCAACAATAACCATGAATAAACAAAACCATTCACCAAAACATTGAACATAATAAATAGTCAAAACCCTTGAGGTAGGGTAACACCATATATTAATCCTTAAGGAAGGATAACACTCTTCAAGCAATGCTTGATACATTCACAATATTCTTCACTATGTTTCATTACATTTCTTACACTTCTTTATATAGCTCTCTCTATCTCAAAGGAACCTTCTAGAGAATCTTCTCACATTTATTACATCTAACTACCATAGTGGGCCTTTATTAATATAGTGGACCTAGTCCAACTTACATTGAATGACTTCCACTAATGATACATAACCACACTCCCATTGGGTACCTCCCTAGGTACCCCATATTACCTCCCTAGGTATACTACACACATTCCCCAATAGAATTTATGATCCTGCCACCACATCAACTAGCACACGTTGTGAATTAATTTTATTATTAAATAATGTAATTCTTGTAAAATCCCCAACTTAAATTCAAATCAAATCATGTAACTAACAATTTTGAACGAAGTGCTACAACATGTTATATTAAGGAAATAAGTGGATAATTTAGTAACAAAGTAAATCCTCGTTGTAAAGTCTTTCTTTGACATTAATGTCACCTATTCATTCAAGTTAACTTTAGTCGAATATGTCAACTAAGAAAAGAGAACTCTATTGTGGAGACATTGTTCATACACTTGGATGAGAGGATGGTTCATTCAAGTGCTCTGAGGCATTCAAATGGTACTCGACACTTTCACTTGAAGAAAATAATTCAAACAAAGTTTGGACCTCGGGGATTTCATTAGTCGGGTGTATGCTGAAAGTATCGGATTTTAAAGAAATAGTTAATTGGTGCATAAATAAGTTAGGAAATGAGAAGACAATAGTCCAATTGCAAGTAAGAACACCTATTTCTTTGGCACCTAGAGTTTTTAGAAGGATGCTTAGGCTCCTAGAGCCTACCATGACATTCAAAATATTTAAAGAAAATGCTTTCTTAAAGGCCAATGTTGGCACCCAAATTTTTGGGTAAAGTTTGTGCACGCACACAAATGAATTTGTGCATGCCTATTCCAGTTTTTCATTCACTCAAGCAACTATGCAGTGGGTGACAAGGGGTGTGTGTGTCAGATCAAGTTTGGCTAATGCACATCAGTTCAAGTTATGCCAATGCACATTAGTTCAAGTTCAACAAATGCACACCAGTTCGAGTTTTTTGATGCATGTTAGGAATTAAGGAGACACCACATGCACATCGGATTCAAGAAAATAATCTTCAGGAAATATTCCCAAATGATTACTTCAAGTAGAATGAGAGATCATGCAGAAGGATATGAGGTGGAAAAGTATATAATATTTCCATGATTCCAAGAGGTTGTGTGGAATGCATGTGGGTGACACAAGCGTGCGGGACTGGAAATAAGAGGAGTGAGTGGGAATGAACAAAAAGTGATAGAATGCTAGAGCTGGGAAGAAGATAAAAGGAAGCAACAACGGCAGAAAGCGGGTTGATGTTATGGTTATGGTTGTTGTTGTTGTTATTCATTTTTTAGCTATCCTACTGGTTAGCTAGTACAATTTGTTGAAAATGTCCTTGAGCTCACTCCAAGCCTATGTTTGCAATGTCTCTGGTTGTGAGTATGGATCTCTAATATCTAGAGAGTCTGAAGAAATTGCATGGCGTTATGAAATGTAATACTAGGAGAATGCATAAGAGAATAGGACTATGTTGTTGTCAATGGATGAATTGCTTAATGTATTTATGTGAATGGTTGACTAAAGATCATAAAGTTACAGTGATTATGGCCTTATGATGTGTTGATCATGTCTCAATTGAATGTATGTGTTGTTGCTATATATTGTTAGTTATTAAGTAGTTTGCAATGAATTGTATGGATTCCAACACGGATGGATCCCTATGTAATTAGTCCTTCATCACCAACACAAGACCATATGGTCTCTGTGATTCTCATGGTGTCTCGGGTGAGACCTTCTTCAGTATTTGGTTGAGGATTGATATGTCGATGCCTTAGGGTTTTTTTGGTCAAATCTAGAGAAACCTTGGGTCTTCAACCCCCCAATGTTAAGAAGGATGTGCACAATCATAGAATGAACCAACAAGTGGTTCCATTGTTGGGACCTGAAGGTTTTGTCTTAAATGATGAAGGAAAACTATGAGGTGGTATCCATCCTAGGAAGAAATTCAGTATTAGTTGACTGAGAAGGAAGATGATTTTTCTCAGTGGGAAACTCGAGGTATGAATACCAATGTGAAGTGACGGAAGGATAGGTATCTCTACATTGATATGCATGAAATTTTCTTTGCTAAATTTCCCTGTCTATTGTATGAATGGTTGAAAAGTTAGAATGTTACTAATATTTCTTTGAGGCCGCAAGAACCATTGTTTTGGGATCATTTGATGATTGATAGCCTAAACACTATTTATAACAAGCAAACTCGATCCATTGATTTATGGTGTTCTCGAGTGAAGAAAGGGCATATAATTGAATTTGTTATTGAGTACATCGATTCTTTCAATGAGGCTGAAATAAAATTCATATAAGGTCCTAGGAAAAGAATGTTGAAATAAATTCCACTATGAATAAAGATGATATTCATGGATAAGGGTTTGATGTGCATGGAGCCTGATAGTATGGCTGATTAGACTCCCCTAGCACTGGGGGGGAGGACGAAAATATAGGGGGAAAGTGAGAGAGGATATGGATCCACTAAGACGGATACAAAAGTTGTTAAAATGAGGTGATGAGTAGGATGGGAATAGAAGAGTAGACAAGATAGAGAGATAAGCAAAATATATGCAAGAAGAGTTGAGTCAAGGAGGAGAGTGAAAAAAAGAAGTAGAAGAAAGATAGCAAGGGGTGCGCAATGAGGGTTCAGGCCTAGGATGAAGAGGAAAAAGATCATAACATGAGGGGGAAAAGAGTGTGTTTTGTTAGATAGGAGCATAGATGGGGATAGGTCAATGAAAAATCCCAATGTTGAGAGTGGGGTATCTAGTGGAGATACCAATAGTAGTGATAGTAGAGGCCCAAAAGATGAATTGTGAATCCCTTGGTTGTTGCATAATGTCATGACTTTAGAGGAAGGTGAGGTGCAGAGGTAGGAGAGGAAGATGAAGGATCCTCAAGTGGTGGGGTAGATGAGTTAGCAATAGTGGATTGTCTTGCTTGGCTGTAGGTAGTAAACTCTCAGGGTTCCCTCACAAGAAATGTTAGAAGAAGATGCAGTTACCCCCCTTTTGAACCACCCACCTTGCACATTTATAGAGAAGAAGGAAGAAAAACAGATAGTGTAGTGAATGGAGTAGAAGTAAGAGTATGAGAAGAAAGAATGAAATAGATGAGTGAAGAAGAAGATGAATTCAATGCTACTTCACTAGGAAGAGTATGAGTAAAAATATCCCTGACACCCAACAGTCAGTTTGTAGGACCTAGTTCTAGATTGAGGATCATGAATCAAGACAGTACTCTTAGATTAAGTGTGTTCCATGGGATAGGTAGAGATGATGTAGAGCATCATTGATTCACATGTGAAGTGATATGGTCTATGAAGAGTATCAAAAACTAGGCATCAAACATTTCACAGTAGGAGACCACCTCCAGGGACAAATCCCTGGCATGGTACATAAAGTATAAGGCCCCTGTGTCGACGGGATAGATGAGGTCCCTAACAGATATCAAGAGAGATCTTATTAAGGAATTCTAGAAGCCTATGTCATAATCTCAATACATTACAGAGATTAAGGAGAAATTGTGTAGAATTATAACCAACGGTTCAATATTTTGTTGGATAGGATGACGTTCCAAATATAGGACATGTAGCATAGAGAATGGTTCATTGCAGGGTTACTTCCCCATACTTGAGTCCCACTTACTTCTACGGGGGAAATCCCCCTAAACTAGGTCTAAGGAATAGGCAGAGTGATAACTCCCGTAAAATATTGATTTACCTTTAATCTACCCCAAAACCATCTAAACTAAGTGATGAGAGAGAGAGGAAAGAGAGGGTTAATGAGTGCACCTTCAATCCTTACGGATGGAGTCAATCTCTTTCGCTTGTTGTCACCTCCTAGATCACATATATCCTCCCAAAGCTAACCTACAAGGGGTTAGGAATACAATGCAACAACACATACAATCTCTAATAATCACTTTAAAATTCTAAACATAGTTATGAATGCTCAAATTAACAAGAACATATAAACATAGGGTTTTGGGACAAGGATAATCTCTTTTATTCAAATTCAAGATAAAAAGGGTTACAACCTTTGTCAGTGACCGCTCTATGAACCAAGTTTGGGATCCTCTCTCATGGCTCCAAGTGCATCAATCCCACATTATCTTCTCACAACCAACATACCATCGAGGGAAGGAGAACGGGTGGAGGGGAAAGATGAGGCTAAAACTCAGAATGAGATGGAATTTTTGGGCTAAGAAAGGGAAGGGATTTTGGCATAGTTTTCTTATTCTCTTGCTCATGTTCCTAAATTGTTATAACCCTAAATTGCACTATCCCTGCTTACCTGGTATCAGGCCTACTCATGCCTTTTCCTAGCCAAAGCCATGCTGAGAAATTCCTCAAAAAACCACTTAAAACAAGAAACCCGCGCCCTAACTGCTCACTGGGCGCGGGCATCCGCCTGTTGTCCTTCTACTGCACGCGGGTATCCGCGGGCTAACCCAAAACAGCCCACGGGTACCTAACAAAGCAAAAAATCAGGAAAGTTTCCGCCGGGACATGAGGCTTTTTGTCAGTTAACTGGAACGCCGAGCCATGCATGGCCGAGAGTTCGCCAAGAACCCTAGCCCCTTCCAGCCTATAAAAGGAGGGGTAAGGGTACTATTCAAAGAGGGAAAATCATAGCAAA
>JASDQU010308246.1:85205-100907 GCA_032191745.1 Picea mariana
GTGTAATTCCCCATATTTTGGGCTATTATTCACTCATCACTCTTACCATTCACGAGGAGATGCTACCATGGGCACCGGTATCTATTATTACTGCAAGTTGAAGAGGTGGGTTATCAGGCCCGTATGTTGAAGAGGCAAGTTGTCATGCATGTGTGTTGAGGCTCGTATGTCGAAGAGGCGGATTGTCATGCCCGTGAGAAGTTTTGTTTGGGTGAGAAACTACTCAGAATTTGTCTCTCGTGCATTGGAAAATAGCTACAGGGCTCTAAGACTTCCTATCGATCCTATTGTTGAAGCCCCAGAAGGGAAGTGGGGCATCCGAGGGACTATTGAGCAAAGAAGGGGCACACTTCTTGAGGTGAAATAGGAATGTGGATAATGGGAGACTGTAGGCTAGTTGAAAAAGTTAGGCACCTTGGACTGAGAGATTCTACAAATTATCAGACCTTAGACTGGCTTAGGACTCCCTTTTCCCTAGTACAGTTTAGCCCCAGCATGGCGGTACCCACTGCTGAGATTATGAGCAGTGTGGTCTATGGCTGGGAGGAATGTCGAAGGTATGCACATTGTTGGTTTTTATTTCATGAGATAAGTGTCTTTCATGAGCTTATCTTATTTATTGTATGTATAATTATGGGTTTTTTGTTATGGAATCTCTGTTATAATTATGTTTATAAATTATTATTGTTATTTTGCTTAAATTTGTTCATATGTAGAACATAATAGTAAAATTAATGGTATCAGAATTCATAATTTGGATGTGGCATTGCCCAGCATGGAGCTGGGAATGTTACAATTGGAGATAGAGCAAGACGATTGGGTAAATTCTGGAGCATATTGGAGAACTTTGGAGCTGAATATTGAAGAGTCAGGTTTTCAATCTTGAAGAGTGAACTCTTGTGCACGTTTCATTGTAGTAGCAAGTGTTTGTTGTTGTTGTTGTTGGTATTTTTATTGGTAGTGAGTTACCTTGAGTTCCCAATAGAGAGATTCCTTGTTACCTGTGCCAGAGAGACCCTGAAAAATGAATGGGATGCCCGATGGATTGAAAGCAGTGAAAGGGTACATTCCTTGGGTTGGGAAGGTCAAGAAGAAGAAATCTGGAGTTAATTCAGGATAGTTGTAGGAGAATAGCAGTGGGTTGTGGGATATTGAGTTGTGAGTGGACAGTGAAAGACACCCTTTTCTTCTGGATTCCTAGCCCCATATCAGCAGTGACTTGTTGTTGATATTTGGAATAGCAAGTCTATGGTTGGGTGGAACGTCCTTCCTAAGCAGTTGGCTGCATAACCATTTAAAAAGACAAGTGTTTTTTTTTTTCCTATGTTAATTTATAAGTTTAATTGTTGTGCATTACTATGTGCATGAGAATGAATTATATGCTATTATGGTGAAATGTATTAGTTGCATTTTTGTTTTAACTAGTATGGATAATTGCTTGATCTTGATTGTCATGTTGTTTATAATTCGAGGTTTAAATGTATTTGTTCATCGATTTTAGTAGTAACGGTAATAGATTATGACACGGTGCTTAGATCGTCGCATGCACTGGGAATAGTTGTCGCACATAGTACAAAAATTGTTGTGCGCGTTGTGAACAATTTTCGCGTGCAGCACAAAGGTTGTTGCATGTGCAGTTTATCTCAATGACAATGCAACAGTCATGTTATTTTAGAATGGTATAGATGCATTTATCTATATGGTATCAGACAATAGTTAAATCTATGTATAATTCGTAGCTAATAAGCTACAGGAAATTTTTTTAGCAGAAAATTTTTGTATTTATGTGTATTTACCACAAGTAATGTTCTTCAGTTAAGTTGGGTGACATTACAACAACTGCTACTACAACAACAAATCCAGTCAGAGGCAACCTGTAATGTCGACCATATATGCTTTCAACTCGGAGGTACACCACCATCACCTTATACTCTACCGTGGCCAACGGCTTCACTGACCAGTTCTAGTAATCCTGCACGAGTCCTTCGATTTGACCCATCAGTACTCAATTCAATGGACATGGCAAGTAATAACATCCCTTTGCCACCAATTCTGACTCTAGTAATGCAAGAATGCATTACTACACTCCTTTCTGAGTTGGGAAATCAACACTAAATGCTTGGGCTCATGCACAGCTACCACTACAAAACTAGGTGAAAATTGTTAAGCACAATCAGACACGTGCATGCTATCAATAAGAGGTTAAGGCTCACCAAGAATTACAGGAATGATATGACATAGAGGTTGTGGCTCATGCAACTACAAAGTTTCAATGTATTGAGAGAAGTTATGCATTCAATGGCCTCATAAAGATGGTGGATAGTTTATATGTGTAGATATTGAACACCTCGGCAAAAGGTCATGGCATTCCTCCCAGTGTCAAAATATTGGTCATGAAGGCCCATCTACAAAATTTGGACTCAAAAAACATGACCCTACACCCACCACTCCATCAGACAACTTTAGAGGTAATTACGCTGAAAAAAAAGATTGTTTTAGCGAAAGAAACCATCCAAGACAGCCAACACAGATTGAAGGAATTTTGAGGGTAGTTGAATGCATCTTTACATTATGGAATCATCTACAAAACCCCCCCAAGTTGAGTACCATTCATGATAGAATTCGCACAGTAGAGGCTAAGGTCGCACAACAAAAGAGTATCTTGGTTATTCTACCTCCTAGCTAGCGCCAAGATGCAATGGAAGATATTGCATCCAAAACTAAGGAGATTACAACTGTTGAGGCTGAGCTGCAAAGCATCTTGGAGTTGATCACTACTACAGCCATAAGGCCTTAATATTTTATACCTAATTGACAGACGCATAGTTTTCTTCTTCCCCCTTGGTCAAGAATATGGAAACAATGGACCTAACGGACCCTCAGGTCACAATGATCGATGCATATATAGTTGTTCAACTCACCTAGGAACTTCATGGTAACCTCAATGAGTCTAATAGAAAATTTGAGTTCATTTAGGAACTCATCAAAACAGTTTCGTCCATCGCATCGATCACTCCATGAGACACTTGGCTCAAGGACAAGCTAAATAATAGTGGTGGGGGATTGTTGGCACTTAAATTTTTGGGTAAAGATCACGCATGCACAGAAACAAAGTTATGTGTGCACTTAAGAAGCTACATGAAGGGTGACAAGGGATGCACACACTAGGTCAAGTTTTGATAATTCACACAAGTTCAAGTCCTGCCAATGCATGTTGGTATGAGTTTTGTGATGTGTGTCAGGAATTAAGAAGACATCCCATGCATGTTGGATTCAAGAAAAGAATCTTCACGAAATCTTCTTGAATGATTACTTCAAGAAGTATGAGATATCATGGAGAAGTAAGGACATGAGATGGAACTAATTAAGATTTCCATGATTCTAAAGAGGTTGTGTGGAATGCATGCAGGTGATAGAAGTGTGTGTTGGTTGTGGAGCCTGATTATCTTCCTAATTTAGAGGTCTTTTACTTTCAGCCATGTTTATACCCCATGAAGTATTTACACCCCAGAAGTATGTACACTCTTCCACACGGGGGAGTGCAGAGAGTGGGTACCCCCTCTACGGGGTTCGGTGGGGCTATCCCCCCGACTAGGGGGTCTAGAGGAAAGCGGGCCCCCAATGGGGGTTTGGGGGCAGCATCCCTCGATGGGGGTTCGAGGGCGAAGCCCCGGAAGGAAAAATTGCCTTGTAAATGTATATTGTAATTTCATTGTAAATCTGGACCGTTCATTATAAGGTCACAAATCTAACGATAGAGATTATGTTAAGGTTTTTTTTCCCTAGAAGGCAACCCTCTTTTCTAAGGGAAATGTATTGTGGCTATGGTTGATGGCGAATTGTTGTATTCTGAGATAGGAGACTGTGAGAGAGAGAAGAGGAAGTTACAGTGGATTTGTTGTAGGTTGTAACCCTTCATATGTTGGATAATAATAAATGAAGGACCTGGAAATTTCTCAGGTGGACGTAGCCCACGCTGGGTGAACCACGTAAATATGTGTCTCTATTGTATTGTGTATCTTCTGTGTTTTTTTTCCGCATTTTTTTTATTTTATTGCTCCACGGTCCTGTTTTTCTAACAGTGTGCAGGACTAGTGGTCAGAGGAGTGAGTGGGGAAGAACTAAAAGTGACCAAGCACCAGAGTCAAGAAGAAGATAAAAGGGAGAAATGATTGTAGAAATCAAGTTGATGTTATGGTTATGGTTGTTGTTTTTAGTCAGTTTTTAGTTATCCTACTAGTTAGTCAATGTGGTTTTTTGACAATTTCCTTGAGCTTGCTCTAAGTCTATGTTTTGTAATGTTTATGGTAGTGATTTTCAATCTTCAATATCTGTAGAGTCTGAATAAAATGCATGGAACTATCAAATGCAATACTAGGAGAATGAATAAGGGAACATAGCTCTATTCTTGTCAATGGATGAATCTCTTAATGTATGTTTGTGAATGGTTGAATAAATATAATAAAGCTACAGTGATTATGGATTTATGATGTGTTCATCATGTGTCAACTGAATGTATGTGTTTTTGTTATATATTGTTAGTAATTAAGTAATTTGCAATGAATTGTATAGATTCCAACTTAGATGGATCCCCGTGTAATTAGTACTTCATCACCGACATAATACCAAATGCTCTATGTGATTCTCATGGCATCTTGGCTGAGACCTTATTCAGTCTTTATCTAAGGATTGATATGTCAACACCTTGGGGTTTTTGTTGGTCAATTCTAGATGAATCATAGGTCTTCAACCCCCAAGAATTAAGAAGGATGTTCACAAGCATAGAAAGAACTAACATCCAACCATGGAGGAACAAATATCTTGAAAACAAAATTAATAGATCCACTGGGTTACTCTAGAAACTCTTCCCAACTAGAGGTATACTTTCTTAAATACCCATATAAAGAGTTTGTATGATTTCTTTCCAGAATCAATGGACAAGAGTTCATGGCTACTATCTTGAAATAAATGTTGTATGTTCTTCACCACTCAATTCATGAGTATTCCATGTTTGAATGGGATGGTATTATCTCAAGCGAGGTTTCCTTTCAAATAGGAAACTTTCAAAAGACTAAAAAATTATTTATAAGTTCTTATTTAATATTTGCAATTGCCTACTATCACATATTTGAAGATTCATTGCCTCGAGCAAGAAATGTAGAATTCAATAAGGATCCAATCCAATTATGGTATCATATCTCAAGAAGCATAAAGCTCCATACCATTTCTATGAAGTACATAATGCCTTTCTATTTGCCTTTAAGAAGTCATTCCATGGCCCAACCACATCTAGATTGCCAACAGAACAATTTCCTTTCTAGTAGGGAAAAGAATTTTTGAAAATATCGATGATTTCAGTTACATCAGACTCTACGATTTTCAAAAAAAAGCTTCTCTAGTACCTTTCTATGTATCTAAAAAAAAATTACAATTGAGTTTTGCAATCCATACAAGTTTTGGGCACATTTCTTCAATGAAAAGAGGAAGAAGCAATTCATTCCACTACCCTAGAAAATTGAAGATTTCATCATCAAAAATATCTCTCATTTGGATGAATTCATTGTTCAATTTGATAACCTCAAGTTGGGAGGAATTCCTAAGATACAAGGTTTCGACCTTAATGAATTATTCATGGCACACATGTTTGTAATCAGCTATGGTTCATTGTTTATCATCTATACTCAATTAAAAGAAGGAGGAGAAGATAATCAAAACCCTCTGGAAGCCATTCTTGAAAAAAATCATTGTGATATCGATACCATGTTCAGTGCAAATGACTAGTACAAATAAAAGGGACAAACCACAAGGAGTGGTAACCCTAACCCTCGCTCACTCAATTTTTTATAGAGAACCTCATCAACAAATAAAAGGACACAGGGAAATGGTAAAGAAAAAAGGAATTATCATTCTATAAATTCTAGTAATGGAGGGGATGAGGACCCTTCTAAAAGTGATATTGAAAAATTACACACAATCCATGTACGTCCCAAAAGCAAAAGAGAAATAGCTCAAAAGGTAGGATGAAACATACTTGAATATGACCTCAAGGAAATGGAATTTGTTGTTGTAACAGGATAGATTGATTGGGTTGAGCAGAGACTAATTGAGAATGGAGAAATAATAGAGAAACTACCTTGTGAGGAGCTAGTAGTTTTTGAAGAAGAATCTATCACATTGCACCACATGACCTCCTTCAATAAAAATTCAAATAAATTTTTAATTGAAAAAACAATTTGAAAAATAATAAATTTTCTAAGAAATGAAATTCAGAAGTTGGTATTCAAGGGGTAAGACCCTCTAAAGTTATGTAATTCCATAAATCCATAGGGGAAGCCCTGAAATATTCAATTGATTAAATAGAAAAGGAGAATCTGATTTTGAAAAGGTCCTTATTTGTTGAGCCAATTGTTTCCATCCAACCACTTAGTAGTATAGAATACATGCCAGAGTCTAGTTCAAGATTGAGAAGTTCTTCAAGCGTATTGACAGCTATCAGAAAGTACATTCGAGATAAAATTTAGAAGAGAATTGCATTACTTCTTGAAATGTGGAAACTAGCCACTAGTTCGACTACACTCTCTTCAAGGATCCTAAATATTATGGAATATCTCCAAAAAGACTTGGAAAATTATGAGCACTTTTATAAGAAAGTTGTTGGTACTTTTGTAGTTAAAGTCTCAAATATGAATGAAGTGCATAGAAGAGAGAAAAATCTCCCTTCTCAAATTCGATTAAGACAAATAAATGCTTGTTGGTTGAAAATGATCAAGTGTTTAAGGGAAATTATTATTGAATGTGACACAATAAATTCCAAAAGAAGTCATGTGTTCTTACAACTTTTTTATTTAACAAAAGAACTGAAGGGCCCATATTAATAATGGATTCAATACTACTTTCAAAGGACTATTGAAAATAACTATCGGATGCCCTAAAGATTCCATGGGAAAGTGAATTCAATGAATTAACTAAATATTCAGAGAAAGAAGTGGAAAAGAGGTTGATCCACTACGTAAATAAAAATGAATACTTTTTTATGCAGGAGCATCACTCCACCTCAGTAATGCACCAGCTAGCCAGCACATCAAAGTGCATTCAAGGAGGGGAGAGGTGCCATCCCTCTCATTTACCCTCATTTTCAAATTTTTAAATTGTAATTAAATGAAATTAAATGTTGTAAGGTTGGAAGAGCCAAATCCATGTCTTTGTGCAGGCAAGATTTGGTGTCGCCTTTAATGGATGACATGCTTATTGAGATCTAGATCTGATCTGGACTAGACAGCCATTGAATGTAAATTCAATGTAATTAATGAGAGTATGTAGATGGAGGGAGAGCTCGAGAAGCCCCTTTTGTAAAAGATCTTTGTATCTAGATTCATAAGGATGTTAGAGAGTCAAATAGGAAAGAGAGGAGAGAACTGAGACTCTATTGTCATCCACTCTTTGTAACCATTGTAAAGACATTCTAAGATTAATACAAAGCAGTTTTTCCTACCCATGAGTTGCCTGTGTGTGTTTATGCATTTGAATGTTGTATTTTATGTGTTCATGAGTTTATGGTGTAGATGTATGTTAGATTCCATCTGCAGGGTGTAGACAGAATTTGTTGTCTGTGAGTTTTCTGATTTCAGTCTGGGTTCTTTGTGGCTAAATGCAAGGGGTGCATGACAGAGTGTTGAGGACTCTATGAGCCAGTGAAAAGAGTGAACATCTGAGTTTTATGTTGAATTTAGGAAAGAACGTGCCAGGAGGGCACACTGGAGGAATCATAAACTCAAGGGAGAAGCCTCAAGGTTACTGAACACCTTGGAGGAAAGAAAGTGCAAAGGAAGGCATAGAGAGAAAAGAATTATTGAGGATTATGTAGAGCTCTTCCAGGTGGGCATTGAGCGAGTGCAAGGAGTGCACAAGAGAAATTTGTTTCGAGTTCTATGAGAAGAGAAGTGTCAAGGAGAAGACACTCACAAAGTTACTAAACACTCTGTAAGCTTAGCAAGGTGTCCTTGAGCAGAGGTTACCAAGAGGGCACTTATATCCCTGCAAGGAGCGAAAGGGGGAAATAGATTTGTTGAATACTCTGGAAGAAGACCTGTGCAAGGAGTGCACTAGGCCAACACTCAGACGAAGTGTTGAAAGACAGTCAGTTGAAGGCTACTCAAAGCACAAGAAGAGTGCGCGGAGTGAACTTGTCGCAAGTTCAGAATCTCGAGAGGAAGGGCGTAGATCATGCCAGGAGGGCACCAGAAGTATTATGGAAGACACAGAAGGATCGATTCCCTTAGAAACTGAAAAAGTTTAAGAAGCTCAGAAGAGGTAGCACAAGGAGTGTGAAAGGATTGGACTTATTCCAAGTTCCGAAGTTTAGGAGGAATAGTGTAGAGTTGCACGCAGAGTGCAAGTGTGCATCAGGGCCAAAGGTTAACTTCATTGCCAAAGCTTAGGAGAGATAGTGTTTCCAGAAATGCAGATGAGACCCAAAGTCACTAGGCTCGTGGAGGAATCAAAGGTCTTAGCCTTTCACACTTAGGAATTTTTCCAAGTTAGGGAAGAAAGTGCAAGATCAGGAGGAGGAGCTACAACAGTCATCAGATCGGTTGTGGGAAGAAATATGGATCGTCAAATTCACATCCAGACATTAGAGGAGTGTGCAGGAGGAGATCAGATCTGGTTCGTTAGATTTGGGAGCACATGGACCAACATCCGTTGGGATCCAGGTAATGTGCACGAGACTTAAACCTCTGAAGGTGCATAGGAGAGTGGACTTTGTGAAGTCCCAAAGTTCTGAAATCATCAGAACCGTCCATCGTCAAGGTTGACAGGTGGCAACAGATCCGAGAGTTCGAAGAGTCAGACTTTCAAATTTTTGCAATGGGAAGAGTGGAATTGATCCTAGTCGTTGGCGTTGGGACGGACACACGGCGAGAGATCATCATTTCACTGATTCGTCGATCGAAAAAACCCAAGGTAAGGGTTGTGAGAACTCACGAAGTTTGAGTTCACGAAAGTGATCATAGTCGTTGGCTGGAAGAAGGTTGTGGATCATCGATCTGACACGAGCGGGCTTCGAAGTTCGGGTATTGGAAGAAGAAAGGTGAGAAGTCTTTCAAGTTTGCAAAGTGAGAAGTCCCGAAGAACTCGAAAGTGGACCCCACGTCATAGCCAGAGGTCACATCAATGGAGGTTAAAGAAAGGAGCTAGCACTCACTAGGCTCTAGTTATTGAATCGGGAGTCGGGAGAGTCAGGGTGACGTGCAACAGAATACCTAAAGTTTGAGGTCACAAAGCACCTTTTAGATAGGCGTGTGGTCACATCTGGTGGTCACATGGAGGGAATGCATGCCCAGTACTAGTTTGCACGGGTAGAGTTTCGTAATAGGACCTATGGATATGTTATGAAGATTCCAATAGGGAATCAAAGAGATAATCCGGCTTGAGGAAATTGAAGATCCGGTAGATTGGGAGGTTAGAAGACCCTGCTAAGGTAGGTAAACTACATCAGAGTGGTATCAGAGCCTACACATAATTGATTTTTTTAGGCCGAGGAGGGAAAACACTAAAGAAGAGATCGTCTAATACCATCAAGTGGTATCAGAGCCACTTTCTGTTTGTAGACAGCAGGCAGAGGGAGACAAAGGAAATAAGGAGATAGTATGATTACATCAAGTGGTGTCAGAGTTTGATTTCACCAATAGACAACAAGTGAAGGAGGAAATAGAGTGTGATGATCTGTAAATATTGTTGCAAGGTGTGCAGCAGATGGTAGACAGCCAAGTGGGCTGAGCCAGAAGAACCAGTTGTTTTCTTGAAGGTAGAAAAAGAAGAAGGCTACTAAAGGCCATAAGCGTGTTCAAGGCAAGGACCGCCAGCAGAAGAGTAAATTTGAGATGGATAAGGAGTTCAGCGAGATAAGAGCAGAAATGGAGAAGCTTGCATTTAAAATGCAGTAGGATGCTAAAGTGCATTGGGTGTATGAGTGGCCCATGAAGAAGAAGGTGAAGTGGCCAGTTAAGGGATTGTTGGCCAGAGGACAGTGACAGATGTTAAAGAGGTGGTTGAGGTATTTCAAAATCCTCAGAGATGAAGACGAATTGGTTCACATATGTGAGCCAAAAACTGGAAAGAACATCAGTGACGATGAGGAGAAGAGATCAGTTAAGGATCTCAAAAACTACCAAGAGGGAAGAAGTGGACATTCAAGTTGTCAGGTGGGAAATGGAAGGAGATCAGTGGATGATCTCATAAGCTGCCAGGAGGGAAGTAGTGAAATTTCATATTGTCAAGTGGGAAATGAGATCATATCAATTGATCTCATAGACTTCCAGGAGAGCAGGAGAGATATCCCAACTTGCCAAGTGGGCAAGGGAGAGGAGATGAACTCATAGGTGAGTTCATATCAGCAAGGAGTGCTGATGGAGGAAGATCAGAGGAGAATTTTGATCATTGGAGGAATTGAGGTATTCCTACCAAATAGCCCATTTGAGGCCAGAGCGTGTGTTGCAGGTGCAGCAACAGGAGGAAAGCTAGAAGAGACTATCAAAGAGAAAGAAGAGAAGGAGAAGATGTTGATGTCTACCATGGCAGAAGAAGAGCATGTAGTTAATATGATCACTCCATGGGAGTAGGAGTTGGATATGCTGGAGGATTAGTTGAACAATCCAGAACCAGAAGATGATTGCCAGCAAGCAGTCATGCAGGTTTTAGGAGAAGAGCATTTAATAGAATTGCTCAGAAATTTCAGCTAGGGATCTGAATAGGAGATGACTGCAGCACGAAAGCTTGAAGGAGAAGAGGGAGAAGAATTATAGTATGAGGAGCAGCTGGAGGAATATGGAGCTGAACCAACAGGAGAACTGGCAAAAGAAAATCTGTCAGAGGAGCTGATAGATGAGACTACAGAATTGGAGTATGCATCAGAGTGTCAAGACAAGGTCACAGAGGAAGAAGAAAGCATGGGAGATCAATATGATATGCCCTTTTATCAGCATGAGGAGATGTAGCAGAGCAGTATGCATGGAAGAAGAAGCCAACCAGTTGAGCAGCTGGATGAGGTGATTGAAGAAATCAGGAGGCTGATGTTGGGGTCAATGCAAGAAATTGGCATCAAGGAGAATTTGAGCAAAAGGAAGCCTACAAGAGCAGTAGGGGAGAAGTAGCAGCAACAACAACATAGTGGAGTAGATGGACAACTCCAGAAGAGATTTTGGGATCTAGTAGGATTTAAATAGAGTTGGGGAGCTCATGAGTAGGATATCATGAATTTTTCACAGCAGTGGAGTATGATGTCGGAGCATCGCTCCACTTCAACAATGCCCCCGCTAGCCAGCACATCAAAGCGCATTCAAGGAGGGGAGAGACGTCAGCCCTCTCATTTTTCCCTCGTTTTCAAATTTTTAAACTATAATTACATGAAATTAAATGTTGTAAGGATGCAAGAGCCAGTGTAGGAAAGAGTGGGTGTCACCTTTAATGGCTGACAGGCTGATTGAGATCTACATCTGATCTAGACTAGACAGCCATTGAATGTAAATTCAATGTAATTAATGAGAGTAGGTAGATGGAGGGAGAGCTCGAGAAGCCCCTTTTGTAAAATATCTTTGTATCTAGATTCATAAGGATGTTAGAGAGTAAGATAAGAAAGAGAGGAGAGAATTGAGACTCTGTTGTAGTCCAGTATTTGTAACCATTGTACAGACATTCTGAGCTTAATACAAAGCATTTTTCCTGCCCATGAGTTGTCTGTGTGTGTTTATGCATTTGAATGTTGTCTTTTATGTGTTCATGAGTTTATGGTGTAGATGTATGTTAGATTCCATATGTAGGGTGTAGACAAAATTTGTTGTCTGTGAGCTTTTTAATTTCAATCTGGGTTCTTTATGGCTAAATGCAAGGGGTGCATGACAGAGTGTTGAGGACTCTATGAGCCAGTGCAAAGAGTGCACATTTGAGTTCTGTGTTGAATTCAAGAAAGAACGTCCCAGGAGGGAACACCAGAGGAATCATAAACTCGGGGGAGAAGCCTTGAGGTTATTGAACACCTTGGAGGAAAGACTGTGCAAAGGAAGGCACAGAGAGAACAGAATTACTGAGGATTTTGTAGAGCTCTGCCAGGTGGGCATTGATTGAGTGCAAGGAGTGCACAAGAGAAATTTGTTTCGATTTCTATGAGAAGAGAAGTGTCAAGGAGAAGACACTCACATATTTACTAAACACTCTGTAAGCTCAGCAAGGTGTGCTTGAACAGAAGTTACCAAGAGGGCACTTATATCCCTGCAAGGAGAGAAAGGGGGAAATAGAGTTGTTGAATAATCTAGAAGAAGACCTGTGCAAGGAGTGCAACATGCCAACACTCAGACAAAGTTTTGAAAGACAACCAGTTGAAGGCTAGTCAAAGTGCAAGAAGAGCGTGCGGAGTGAACTTGTCACAAGTTCAGAAGCTCGAGAGGAAGGGCGCAGAACGTGCTAGGGGGGCACCAGAAGTATTTTGGAAGACACAAAAAGACCGAGTCCCTTAGAAATTAAACAAGTTCAAGAATATGAGAAGAGGTAGCACAAGGAGTGTGCAAGGGTTGGACTTATTCCAAGTCTCGAAGTTCAGGAGGAATAGTGCA
This sequence comes from Picea mariana, assembly GCA_032191745.1. NCBI lineage: Eukaryota > Viridiplantae > Streptophyta > Pinopsida > Pinales > Pinaceae > Picea > Picea mariana. The sequence continues at coordinate 97,811 of JASDQU010308246.1, forward strand.
AAGTTACACGCAGAGAGCAAGTGTGTGTCAGGGCCGAAGGTTAACTTCATTGCCAAAGCTTAGGAGAGATAGTGTTTCCAGAAATCCAGACGAGGCCCAAAGTCACTAGGATCATGGAGGAATCAAAGCTAGAAGCCTTTGACACTTAGGAATTCTTCCAAGTCATGGAAGAAAGTGCAAGCTCTGGAGGAGGAGCTACAACAGCCGTCAGTTTGGTTGTGGGAAGAAATCTGGGTCGTCAAATTCATGTCCAGACATTAGAGGAGCATGCAGGAGGAGATCAGATCTGGGTCATTAGATTTGTGAGTGCATGGACCAACAGTCGTTGGGATCCAAGTAAGGTGCATGAGACTTAAACCTTTGAAGGTGCACAGGAGAGTGGACTTTGAGAAGTCCCGAAGGACCAAAATCATTGGAACCATCAATCGCCAAGGTTGACAGGTGGCAGCAGATCCGAGAGTTTGAAGATTCGAGCTTCGGAATATTTGCAAGGGGAAGAGTGCAATTGATTCTAGTCATTGCGCTAGGACAGAATGCAGCAAGAGATTGGCATTTCGTTGATTCGCCGATCAGAAGAGCCCGAGGTAAGGGTTGTGAGAACTCGCGAAATCCGAGTTCACGAAATTGATCATAGTCGTTGACTGGAAGGAGGTTGTGGATCGTCGATCTGACACGAACGGGCTTCGAAGTTTTGGTATTGGAAGGAAAAAGGTGAGAATTCTTTCGACTTTGCGAAGTGCGAAGTCCCGAAGCACTGGGAAGTGGACCCTAAGTCATAGCCAGAGGTCACATCGATGGAGGTTAAAGAAAGGAGCTAACACTCACTAGGATCTAGTTCATGAATCGGGAGTCAGGAGAGTCAGGGTGACTCACAACAGAATACCCGAGGTCTGAGGTTATGAAGCACCTTTTGGATAGGCGTGTGGTCACAGTCGGTGGTCACTTGGAGGGAACTCGCGCACAGTGTTAGTTTGCACAGGTGGAGTTTCGTAATAGGACCTGTCGATATGTTATGAAGATTCCAGCAGGGAATCGAAGAGATAATCCAGCTCGAGTAAATCGAAGATCCAGTAGACCGGGATGTCAGCAGACCCTGCTGAGGTAGGGGCACTGCATCACTTTGAAGACACACTTCACCAGCTGAATTTCAACTTTAAAGATATTGAAAATGAATTGTTTGATGCAAGAATTAAACATGAGACAATAGTTAAACCCATGTGAGAGTACATATAACTATGTTTAAAGAATTCATTGATCAAAATAATTGATCTAGGTCAATAGAAAGTAGTTACATTCGTTAGGGAACCTCCAATTGAACACTCTACAAAAGGCATCTCAACAAGCAAGTGATAAGTTTGGTTTTTCCATCATAGTAAGGCAAGTACTCACATTGTGTAGTCCTTACTCCCCTCTCTTCTCATATAGTAATCACTCAGCCTTTCTTGTTTCATAATTTTTGAAAACCAAAGGTCGATTTCTAACTGTGTCTTCTTTCTTTCTTTCAGGTCTTTCTTTCATTATTGGTCCACGGGAGCCACATCCCAGTCCATTTAGGATGAATGTATTTATTTTAGTGAATATTAAAGAATTTTTAAAAACATTTCTATATTTTTTTAGGATCTCCAAAGAACTATTTGGGGCACATGTCTAGTGGTTTCTCTCACTTTGATCCTTGAGCATGAGATTTCAATAAATGTGTCTATCAAAATCTCTTTGAGTTTTGATTAAAAATATCATGTTAAGTTCTCTACAAATGTGTCCTATATTTCTTATTATATCCAATGATGTGTGACTTACTCTGATTACGCTATGATGGAAATGCAATCCTTTAAAATATCTCACTTTAATGGTTTAAAATCTTGTATAATATTGTAAATATTCATTTTTGAACAGTCCTAGGTCTTTCTCGTGCATTATTTCATGTGTGAATATTTGTTTCTTTAGAAGTTTTTCCTTTCATGAGAATTCATTGTAAAGATGTATTATATTAAAAGAGGAGTACCACCTCTATAAAATGCAAGAGGATTTATCCTCGTGATGTTATCTTTGAGACGTTGACCAGTCTTGTAAATCAACATTTTTGGAAACCATACTAGGGATTCTTGAACAAAAGTTTGGTCTTACCAACGAAGAAAATTTGAATGAGTTGACAAAATCCAAACTGGCCTCAAATACAAATTGGACTTAGAGACCAAAGAATTATTCTTCATCGGCTATATGATTTATCCATAATGACATCAAGAAGTCAGGAGGATCTAGAAAGAACGTGGGAATCTCTTGCTCATGAAGAATAAATAGCCAAGGCTCAAACACAAAGAAGATAGCAATAAAATTATGAAATATGGAATCATACAAAGGCCCATTGACGAGAAGTAAAAGCAAGAGTCTTGAAATTCAAGGTTATACATCTCAAAACTCAAATATAGAATCAATGGTTGATAGAGAAGAATAAAGAAATAATTAAAGAAGGGGAAATCAAGGACAGAGAACCCCGAGAAGAAGGTCGAGATCTACTCCTTTGAATCTGTAACGAGAACAACATCAGTTACCTACCCACCCTCAAGGTGTTCTCCCCATTTTCTCTGGAGATTAGATCATGGATCCCAAGAAACATTTAGAACAGTTCCTAACCACACGTAATATTCATTTAATTGAACATGATGATGTCATGGTTAAATTATTTCTCCAAACTTTAATAGGTCCAACTTATGACCGATACCTTTCTCTTTCAGAAAATACAATTTTTTATTTCAATGATATGGAAGATGTGTTTATATATAAATTCATGTCATCCAATGCCTATCACACACTTATTGTACAATTCATTCAAATCCATCTTCAAAAGAATGAAAAAATCATAGATTTCAATGCCCGATTTTTCAAGACTTTGCACCAAATTCCAGAGGAAGGTCCTAATCAACTAGTCATCTTTGGATGCTTCAAAAATGTAATGCCATCAAATGTCAATTATGAATCAAGGGCTTCAAAAATAAATACATTAGATGATGCAATTATAAAGGAAACTGAGATGGAAGGGTATATGATCGAATGTAATGTCAATCTAGATATTATCCTTGGAAAAATACAAAGACGGATG
>JASDQU010308247.1:2616-15706 GCA_032191745.1 Picea mariana
TCTTCAAGTCATACAAGAAAAAGCATTCCATGGTTTTCTCCCGATTTGGGTTTCCACGTAAAACACTGGTGTACTGTGCATGTGTGTGATTGTTTATTTATTACTGCTCATTATTGGATAATAATTATACATTGATATAAGATTTGAAGAAAAAGCATTATAATTACATTATTACTGATTCACCCCCCTCTCAGCAATCCAACACCTATCCGTCTGTCATTTTTTTCCTTTCTATTTCTTATGGATTTCAATGAAATTTGCGAACCGAACAGGATCCTGCAAATTGGAAGATGATTTACATTTGGACCAGAAATAATCTATTAATATATATCAATATGAATACTATTGGAATAAATATAAACACTTTCTCTTTTAATTTTCCCTCTTTTCTCCCCCTCTATTATCCCTTTGCGGTTCTATATTTAGTCGCATATATATGATCACAACCTCCTGTATTTGCAAATTGGAAGTTCTTTATCTATATCTTCACACCATGAGCCCGACCGATCATGGTCCTTTTCAATACTTAGCCAATTATTTGTTCATTGGGTCCCAAGTTTGCAGTATCCAACACTTATGGTCATTGTTCTGTAATATACATCTTGCACCCAAAGAACTTCTGTGATCTGCAATTTATGCTTTTACTACTGAGAACTCACTAGGGGTTCGAAAAGATTGGCATTAATAAACGAACAATAGATGTTCTTCTGTGAGATACTTAGCCCTTTTTCCCTTTTCTTCTTCCTGTGTATTATCACTTTCTAGTTATATACTTAGTCACCTTTCTATGGTCGTGGGTTCCAGCATTGGTGCACTGACATATCTTCATCTCCATCTATATCCTCACATGACAAATCTGACCGACCACTCTTTGTATCCATACTTAGCCAATTTTATGGTTGTGGTTGGCGCTTTTGAACTCTGTTGCTTCTTGTTCTGTGATATACATCTTGCACTCAAAACTTCTGCGATCTACAATTCCACCGTGGACTTCTTAGCCCTTTCTCCCTTTTCTTCTTCCTATGTATTATCACTTTATGGTTATACACTTAGTCTCCTTTCTATGATCACGGGTTCCAGCGTTGGCAGGCTGACATATCTTCATCTCCATCTATGTCCTCACATGATGAATCCGATCGACCACAGTTCCTTTCCATACTTAGCCAATTTTATGGTCACGGTTGTCGGGTTGGCACTTTCAAACTCTATTGCTTCTTGTTCCATGATATACATCTTGCACTCAAAACTTCCATGATCTACAATTCCATCATAGACTCCTCGAAATCGCAAGCTTCACTCTACCATGGTTCACAAATGTTTCAAATTATATGTCATTGCCTTCCATCCTGACTAACTTCCCGTCCTTCCTAATATACATTAATTATACTCTTACTAATGAAAACTGAACACACTGGTACAAAACAATTGGCACCCGATCCTCCACCATATACAAATTGACTACCGGATTCTGACATCGTCCCCTCTTCCATGTTACAGATTATGCATTCAAATGTTCTGAGTGATACAATTTGACCGTCGGGGCCTCACGTCTTCTAGGGAGACCTTGTCACTCTATTTTGGATCCTCCTGTTGGCGGGTTCACGAAATCTCCAATTCCTAGTCACTGTTTCCTATTTCGACCATCTTCGTACTTCTTTCCAAATATGCAACACCAAAGTTTTAATAATAAAATTCCATCATGCAACAATCGTAAGGATCGTCATTAATAAGAAGAAGTCTCGAGGACTAACCATCCCTACAGAATTTGTCCAGAAACATGCAAAGAAGATCTTACCAGGTAATGGAAAAGCTATTACAAATTTAAATATATTAGCAAAAACAAGTCTCGGCCAATGTTTCCCTATTCCTTACTTGAACACTTTTTCAATTACGGGTTCTCGGATTGATGACCTCAAAATTGTGTTTGGAATATTCCGCAACTTGCAAACAGTGCCCAGAGTTCTGCGATATACAATTTTTCCGTTGTAATGCCCCATCACAAGCCCAACCATCCGCCATTCATTTCAATACTTAGCCCCAAGTTGGTTGTATATCCATGACATTGTAAATTTACTTGTATTGAGTCTGCCCTTCTATTTCCCTATTTCATACTTAGACACTTTTTCGATTGTGGGTTCTCAGACTGGCGGGCTCAGGATTGTGTTTCCAATGTTCTATGACTAGAAAACAATACTCGGATTTCTGCGATATACATTTTGTCCCTAGGAATGCATCATCATTCCATCTTCCATGTTGCACATTATGTGGTCAACACTCCCTAAGAGATACAATTTGACCCTCGGGCCCTCACCTCTGTTGGTTGTATCTTGTAGCCCTATTTTGAAGCGTCACCAACCACTTTCGATAATTAGCCATTCCTTACTTGTTGTTCCTTGTCCCCGCCACCTTCCTACTTCTCTTTGGAAATGAAATTGGCAAGCTTTAATGCTAGCACTTCGTTGTGCATGGACCTTAAACATGTCATTAATGACCGAAAGGGTCTACCATATACAAATTGACCGTCGAACTCCCATATCATCCCCTCTTTTGTGGTACACATTTTTCATTCAAGTTCCGAGACATACAATTTGACCCTCGGGGAGTCGCGTCTCCTGGGGAGCCATTGTCACCCTAATTCTGAAGCCCATCCGATGACTTTCCATACTTTCCCATTTCATGGAATCTCTTACGAGGTTCCTCGGGTTGGTGGGTTCACGAAATATCCAATTCTTAGGCATTGTTTACTGTGCCCGACCAAGGTTTAATGCTAATAGTTCATCATGCAAAAACTCTACGAATCGCCATAAAAAAGAAAAAGCGTCGATGAGACAGTGAAATTTAATTAAAGCTCGACTCCTCAAATTTAAATTAATGTATCTTCTCTTATTTTCTCTTTTCTATTCAGAGACATGCAAAAAAGTTATTTCCATGCAATGGGAAATATATTATAAGTTTCAATATATTAGCGAAAATGAATCCACCCAACCGTTTCTCTATTCCATACTAGAGCCACTTTTTCGATTGCGGGTTCCCGGATAGGCGGGCTCATGTTTGCACTTCCAATGTTCTGTGTCCTGCAAACATTACCTGGAATTCCATGATATAAAAATTTCCCTCTGGACTATCCTATCATACCCTCTTTGGTGTTATGCGTATTGCATTCAAAAACTTCAGAGACATACAATTTGACCCCCGCGCCCTCACCTCCAACAGTTGTACCTTGTAACCCTATTTTGAAGCCCGCACAACCACTTTCGATAATTAGACATTCCTTAACTACTCTTTCCCATCCTTGCGACCGTCGTACTTCTTTCTTAATATGCAATTAGTAACCTTTCATGCTAACAACTCACCATGCAAGAACCATCAACATTGTTATTAATGAGGAAACGCTCCAGGAGATCTCCCATTAATATGCATTAAACTAAGATTTGTGGAGAGTTATATTGTCCCTTCCGATTGTTCATCTCAAACACGGGTCGTCGTGTTGGCTCGTTCAAGAAATCTTCAATGCTTAATCACTCATTGTTGCATTTGCGATGCTTTCACTTCTATGTGTGTTATTACTAGTATTTAATGTTAACAACGCTTCATGCAAAAACTGTCGAAATTGTCATTAATGAGCAAAAGTCTCGAGGAGATCTTGCATTCACACGCATTGGGCCAAGATTTGCACAGCGTTATATTATCCCTTCCAACTCTTCATTTGAATCATCTTCTGGAGAAAACAAACATTCTTGTAAACTTATGGCAGTAGGTCGACAACAGTTTTGTGGAGATACAGTGAATATCTTCGGACGTTGGGACCAGAACTTCCAGTGGTCCAGGGCATACTCTTACTATTCATCCTGTTCTGCCCAGAACGAAGTGATTTGGACCTCTGGAATCGCTCATGCAGGCTGTGTACCTGAGTTTTTTTACTGTAAGGAGGTGGTCTCTTGGTGCATCGAAAAATATATTTCAAGCCAAAGAATTATTCCACTGCTTTACCATTCTCCTATTTCTTTGTCACCTCAGGTCTTCCGCAAGATGTTAAAATTGTCAGAGCCAACATTGACCTTCAGAGGATAAGACTACAAGCAGTTCCTAGAAAAACATGATAACGAGTTGGACATATTAGCCGAGTTCCTCGAATACCCGACAACAGTTCCTGAAGATACCACAAAGTTGCAGGTAAATTCCTTTAGAAATCCATTCCGGGAAATTGCTTGGTTGTTTACAAGAATAATGGGACAGGAATCCACGACAACCATTTCCTGTATAGTTATTTATATTTTGTACTTCACAGTCAAGGAACAATTCATTTTCGATTGGGGGAAGCTAATTTCCATTAAAATCTATTCCCAACTGTCACGATTCAAAGAATTGAATAAATTTTATATGTCATCCTACTTAATTTTCGCAATAGTGCATTGTTGTCTGTTTCCAAAACTATCTCTTTCCAAGAAAATAAACTGTGGATTCGACCCAGTAACATTATGGTACCAGGCCCTGTGGAGGCACAAGCCTCCCATTGTTTTTATGAAGTTTTTAATGACTTTGTCTCAGTTTTCAAAGATTTATTGTTAGGGAAGGATGCTCCCTGGATGTGTATCCAGGAAACCAAGTTTTTGAACAGGAAGGGGACACTTGAACAAAAGGAAAATCACAGTGTACTAATGATCTTTGGCTCCAAGGAAAATCCTACTTTCCTTCCATGCCACATCATGGACAAGATGTTTGTTACAGAAATAACAAGGCAATACAACCACTAGTTGCATTTTTTCCATGACAAGAAAAAAAAAACAGTTCATTCCTCTTCTCTAGAAAGTCAGGGACTTCGTGTGCAGAAGCGTCAACAAGATTGACGAGTTCGCAGGCAATTTCAAGAACTTGAACCTAACATATGATGAAAGGATAAAAGGGATCGACCCTAATGGGATTTTTCGAGAACATTTAATAGTAGTTGGCTTTAGCATCTCTTTTATCCATAGACACATGACCGAAGACAAAGACAGTGATGACAACAATCCTGCTTCTAGCGATTGCGATGTAGAGATATTGCAAAGCATGACTGAATTGTACATACAAGAGGGAAAAGTATCCGGTGAGAAGAGTGTCCAGTCCCCCTCCAACACTCCCAAGAGCACAACATCACATAACATCGCTTCAACGACCCACCCCAGTAAGAAAGCAACCCAGAAATCTTCAAATAGAGGAGGAGATAAGAACCCTCACATAAAAACTAATAGTTCTCACAAAGTTCCCCTGACAAAGAAGAGAAAAAACATTGTAGGGAAGGCAGACGAACCCGAAATTGAAAGTGAACAGATGCAACTTGAAAATGAAACTGAGCACATGCACAAATTTGGCTTGTCCGTAGATGCGATGCACCATAGTTCCGCAATGGAAATAGTTGTGACGGAATTTTTTGATGAAGATGAATCCTTCATATTCCAGAGCATTGTTTTTTACAGCCAATCTAAAAATATGGTCATTGAAAAGAGAGATGTAACAAATAAGAAAGGAAAATATCGTACATAGATTAACTTTAGGAAAATGTGGTCGTCCCAAATCTCCCTATTTCATCACGTAACCAGTGATGCTCTTGATGATTCCATTAGAGGAATTGAAGCGGATAATGCCAGACTGAAAGATCACGTCAAGGAATTTGAAGAGGCTTTCATTGCTACCCTAGAGTTTGACAGTCCTTTAGCAAAAACTGTGCCTGCTACCCCTGCAACCAAGTTAAAAGTATCCTCCAGCCTCCTTGCATCGTGTAGAGTCCTTGTAGAGAATAACATCAAGAAAAGAATGCAACTAGTTACTGAAGCCTGGGAAACATCACAAAATATAGCTTCCTTTCGAAAGAGGGAAAATGAGTTGCACGAACATTTGCAAACAAATTTAAAAAATGATAAACATTTCTATTAACAGATGTTGACCCCTTTTTCCAACCATGCCATCAACAGCTCGTATCTTAAAAGAAGACAAGAGGATCTCCCCTCCCCAAAGCGGATCAAAAAATTAAAAGCATGCTGGAAAATGAAAGTTAAGAACCTGTAGCTCATTGTCGAATCATGTGAACAAGCCATATCAGAAAAATAAAAATTATTCATAAACTCGACCCAAATAGACTTAGCCTGAAGTACCAACGAGGTTCAAGACCCAAACTTAGTCCTCAAATCCTTATCAATGACCAAAGAAGCCTTCGATGACCAACTTGATATTTTAAAGGGGTTGTCTTTAGAAAATTACGACATCCTTGAATATCGTGTAGATGAGCTCGAGAACTGGCTACTGGACTATGCAACACACAATGAAGAAATTTAACAGGCTCTGTATAGTATTTCTATGGATCTAAGGAAATTAGAAAACGATATTTTCGACATAGAAATCTAGGATGAAATCAACGTTCCCCCCATGAGAAGCTATATTGAAGAATGGTTCCAATGGAGAATGGACAACCTCATCGAGGAAGGGCAACAACCAATTGACACGATTCCAGCGACAGTCGACAACAACAACAAAAATGCATCACCTTCATAGTAAGTCTATACTGATGTCATCTTGTTTTCTTTATCAATCCAGTTATTCTACCTCTTTAAATAGAAATCTCTAACCAAAGGCTCATAACTTCCAATTTCTTCTTTTCAGGTCTTCCTCTCTACCGTCACATAGTTTTTCTTTCTACAGTCCTAATTCTTGTACTTATTTCTTTTTATGGTACGCGGGAGCCCCAAACCCAGTCTATATGACAAACACATTTAAATTTCCAGAAATATGGAACATATTCCAGAAATATGTAACAAACATTATTATTTTTTGATAAATTTCAAAGAAAACTCTGTTGGATGTCAAGAAATTGTGTTTGTTATATTTGAATGTTTAATGTCTTTGTTTCCTTTTCCTTTTTTCATATGTGATAAATTTCAAAGACATTGTTTGTTATATTTGAATGTTTAATGCAAACATTATTAATTTTTGATAAATTTCAAAGAAAACTATGATGGATGTCAGGAAATTGTGTTTGTTATATTTGAATGTTTAATGTGCCTATTTTTTGGTCATTTTTCATATTTGATAAATTTCAAAGACATCATTAATTTTTTTATCAATTTCAAAGAAAACTATGTTGGATATGTCAGGAAATTGTGTTTGTTATAATGTTTAATGTGTCTGTTTCCTGGTCCTTTTTTCATATTTGATAAATTTCAAAGACATTATTAATTTTTGATCAATTTCAAAGAAAATTATGATGGATGTCACGAAATTGTGTTTGTTATATTTGAATGTTTTTAGAAAATGCTAAAATTATTTGATTCCAGTGGCCACATGTACTTCAACGTGCATTTATTCCCATTCCAACCTAACAGGGACTACGCTGCCATGCAACACTTGTTTTATTTGAAATTTAAAACAAGGACATTGGGAAAACTAAGGACATTGAAGGCTACCAAGCTGAAATTTTTAAAATCGGAGGGCCAATCCTTATCCCTCCCATACACAAGCTCTTCAACTTAGCAATCAAGCAGGGCTTTCCTAAACCCTGGATGCAAAGCCTCATTATTCCTATTTTTAAAAATGGGGATAAAAACATTCCCTCTAATTATATGACCATTATGATTAGCCCGATTTTAGCCAAGCTTTATGGAATTATTTTGGAAAAGAAGATTAGCATTTGGCTAGAAAGTCACGGTAAAAGAGCTAAAGGCCAGGCTGGGTTTAGGAGATATCATTCAATTGTGGACCATCTTGTTACCTTTAGGATCATTGCAGAGGAGTTCCGCAATACTAAAACCAATTTTTTTTGTTGTTTTGTTGACTTTAGAAAATCTTTTAACATGGTTCCTAGGAAAAACCTTTAGAAGAGGTTGGAAGAGATAAAAGTACCTCTCGAGTTGAGGGTTGCTACAATAAGGATGTATGAGAACATTATTGTTGAGTTTAAAAACATTGAGGGCTGGTCAAAAGAGATTAACTGCAATATCGGAGTCAAACAAGGTTGTCCCGTGTTCCCTACCTTTTTTGGCATATGCATTGATAAGTTAGAAGAATGCTTGGAAAAACTAGGTTGTGTCGGCCCTACTCTCACTGGTATAGTCATCAATCTTCTTCTTTATGCCGATGATATTGTTCTTATGGAAAGGATTCTGTTAAGAACCTGAATAGATCTGCAAATATAATCACTACAAATACTGAATACACAATAGATCCACAGAGCAAGATAGAAGAAACCACACTTTATTATTACCAAACCCTTGAGGTAGGGCAACACCATACAATGGATCATATTATGGAAGGGATCCTCTCCTGTTCACTTGCCTCTTCAAGGGGGCATCCTCCTATTGAGCTACCGCTCAAAATACAATACTTATCTTCATGTCCCATTACATTGCTTGAACCCCTTTATATAGTGTTACCATCACCTAAGAACATTCTAGAGAATGAATCTTCTAGAAGTAGAACCTTCTAAGAAGTCCTCTTATATTTATTATATCTAATTACTCATTTATTATATCTAACTACCATAGTGGACCTTATTTAATAATATAGTGGACCTAGTCCACCTTACATTGAATGACCTCCACTATTATCACTATGGGCCCTCTGGGCCCCCTCACTACCTCTCTAGCTACCTTACATTCCATCCCCCTTATGAAAGCGTTGTCCTCAACGCTTGATGTACAACCATATACCAGGGTCCCATGAATAATTGTGGACCATAATGCTGAAGAAGATTGAAGAACCAAGGTCCCATGTAGAAAGGAAAGCCACCATGCTGAAGTAGTCCAACCACCATTGTAAGCCCGGGTCCCATGTCGAAGTGCTCATGTGGACTCCCCGTGGAAGATTTTGGAACCCAATAACCAACTCCAAATGATGTTCCAAAGACTGACACCTATCATGTGAATCCAAATAAGAAGATCCATCCACATAGTGGAAAAGGGTCGTAGCAGAATCTGAAAGGAATAATACCACTGTAGAATATGCAGGATGGACACTGGTAATAATCATTGACTCTTGATTTGTCACATTGATGCTCTCTACAGAAGGTGGATTAGAGTCATCGAATAAAATATGAAAGTGGCTATCATCCCAGAATGACAACTATCCATATATCAATCATCACAATCGGCCTCAAAATCATACCAAGCATATATTTCTTGATTATATTCATCCCTGAGGTCCTCCATAAGAAATCTCTCCTGCATGTTATTCAATGAATCTTGAATACTACGAAAACTATCATTGAGTCTGTCTGTGAGGTTGTTTGTGAGGCCATGTACAAATGCATCAAATCTGTCATCCAATGTGTGAAAAAATTGGGCTTTGAATGATTCAAGAATTTCTTTCAGGTTTTGAGAAGAAATAACCATCTGAGCATCTATGAACTCACTCAATAAGTTACGGCAGAAAATCGCGGTTTTTTCTGGAAAAACCCTAAAAAACTGTTGAGGTTAAAATGCTCATAACTTCACTTCCCGGACTCCGTTTTGGCTGATTTTTTTTTTTAAATTGGGTGAAATTGTGAGAGGAACTCGGATCTGTAATTTATTTGGGCAAATTCGGCCTCCAGATACTACAGAAATAAAAAAATTTCTCGCCGTCGTCCATGAAAAAAATCCTGAAAAATTGCAGATTTTAAAACTTTAATATCTTAGCTTTTCGGACTCCATTTCGGACGATTTTTTTTTTCAAATTGGGTGTTTTTCTGAGGGGAACTTAGATATACAACCCTTTTCTGCAAATTTTGCACAAAAATATACCGAAAAATTCGAGAATGTCGTGGCCCTCTTTTTTCTGCTCCGAAAAAAAATCTGCAAAAATAAAAATATTTGTCCACAATGTATGTCCAAGGAAAGTGCTCTGATACCACTTGTTAAGAACCTGAATAGATCTGCAAATATAATCACTACAAATACTGAATACACAATAGATCAACAGAGCAAGATAGAAGAAACCACACTTTATTATTACCAAACCCTTGAGGTAGGGCAACACCATACAATGGATCCTATTATGGAAGGGATCCTCTCCTGTTCACTTGCCTCTTCGAGGGGGCATCCTCTTATTGAGCTACCGCTCAAAATACAATACTTATCTTCATGTCCCATTATATTGTTTGAACCCCTTTATATAGTGCTACCATCACCTAAGAACATTCTAGAGAAGGAATCTTCTAGAAGTAAAACCTTCTAAGAAGTCCTCTTACATTTATTATATCTAATTACTCATTTATTATATCTAACTACCATAGTGAGTCTTATTTAATAATATAGTGGACCTAGTCCACCTTACATTGAATGACCTCCACTATTATCACTATGGGCCCTCTGGGCCCCCTCACTACCTCTCTAGCTACCTTATAGAGTCCCCATGATCTTGAAAACCAACTAATAATCCTCAAGGAATTTTTCTCCAATATGGGTATGATTGTTAATATTGATAAGACTAAGGTCGTGATTATTAAATCCAATAAGATCCCTTATGATACCTTTGTATATGACAACAACAACTTGGAGGAAGTAACTTAATACAAATATCTTAGAATTGATATTCACCACAAGCTCAATTGGAATTATAGCATTGAGAAAATGATTATTGGGGGATGGAAAGCTTATTATGTGCTTGAAAACAATTGTAAATCAGTTGATCTTTAGAGTTGGGATAAGAAGAAACTCTTCTTTGAGACTCTTGTTACACCTGTTATTCTTTATGGATGTGAAGTCTGGGGCTATAGTATCCTGGAGAAAGATAGAGCAAATACAAAAGAATTTTATAACCTATAATCTCAAAATTAAAGGAAATACGCCCTATCCCATCCTCCTCGTAGAAACAAGTCTCTCCCGCATTGAGAGCATGGCTATGACTAGATACCTAATGTATAAGAACAAGTTAAACAACATGGAAGACAAGAGGCTACCTAAAATTGCTTCAAAATCAAGTCATAACCAACATCGACTCAAGCGAGGATGGCATAAAGATGCCCAGTCTTGGCTAAACTATTGGGGAATCATGGAAGAAACCATTTTGTAAAATAAAGATACTATTAAAAAAAATGTCAAATCAAAATTTAAGAAAAAAATGTGGTGTGATAAAGAATTAGAGGAAGAAAGAAAATCAAGGTATTATAAAAATGTAATCAACCCTAATCTAGAAGATCAAAATTATCTATTTGTTTTGCCAAGTTTAAAGAAAAAAATAAGCATTGTTAAGATAAGAACAAATTCTCACGAGCTCGATAGTGAAACTAGGCGTTGGTCAATTCCTAAAATGCCATGGGATGAAAGAGTGTTCCACCTTTGTGACACTAAGATTGTCCAGATTGTCCAGCGTATACCCATATTAGATTGTCCTCAAAGCACTTTCTCTTAGATTGTCCAACCTATACTCATATTAGATCTCATTTTCAAAATATTGATCACACTACCAACCTTCCTAACCTCTTAACTCAACAAAAATATGGTGATCTTGGAAAGCTTCTCTTAATGCTTTTCGAGCACAAAAACAAAATTCTAAAGAATCACAAGTAATCACTTACAGTCTTAAGGTCTGATAGACCAACTAGGTTTTAGTGGACGTTAATCATCATCATAATTAAATATGAAATAATAATATCAGGATACTAAAAAGATATTCCTAACATATATTCTTATTAAGTCCGTAACCACACTTTCTTCACACCATGCATTTCACGAGTAAAGTAGTAGTGAAAGTTAGGGTCATCTATCCCCGGATGGGGTGTTATTGGCGGCCACGGGGCACTTGGAGGAGACTTGCACCAGCCCATCGGGCACGAGGCCACGTGATGGGCTCATGCCGGATCCCGTCACCACCCTCCAATATTAACTTGATGTAGCGAGCAATTAAGGTTTGTACACGCGCAATAATGGTTTGTGTGCTCCCTCTTCTTTTGGTCGTCCATAACATGGCTCTCACGCCGATGGCATTCTCATTTGTTTGTTCGACCTATCGTCTCCGGTCCAGAGGTGGTGAGCGTCCCCCTACATGCTCTTGGGCGGACCTCATTTGCTTCCGGTGGCTCCTCGCTTGTTATCATAAACTCCACGTTTCCTGCAATTCGCCTCACCTCTTCCCTAATCATGTTTCAATGCCTCGTGAATGAGGGAAGCCGCGAAGGGGCTCTCCCTGGAGGCCACGAAATCCCTCCCTCTTGCCTCCTGCTCTGCAACCACATTCTATGACTTTAGTCCCCTGGATGGCAAATCTCCCTCAGCATCCGGACCCTGCTTCTGCAGAACCACTACCTGGCCTCCTCCTCCCAGCGAATCCACCCCGGAGCTTCGCAGAAGACCCCCCTCCCCCCCGCAAACCAGGCAATTACGCGCATCAGGATCTTGTTTCCAGCACGGGTGTGCAGCTAAGGGACAAGCTCGACAATATTTATGACCTGGTGTTCGAGTTACGTAAGGAGGTAGACGACCTCCACTTCCGGGTGCACTCTACCAACACCAAGGTGATGACCCTTCTCCATCTCCTGGCCTCCATGAGCGCGACCTTTCCTTCTCACCCGGGTGAAGGATCCTCGATGGAAATGCCCAGCGCCTCTACTCCGAACTGCAACATCACTCAGCAACGAGTAGACAGTGCTGGGATGGAGTGCACTCACAGTGAGAGGGAAAGAGGTGCTTCTTCGAGTCGGCAACAACAGATGGAGGCGCCAGCGGCTGAGCGAGCGGTGGACAGCGTGAATACTAAGATGCTTTGGGACTCAGAGCCCACCTACTTAGAGGAAGAGCCGTGGCCGGGTGACCTCACCGCCACGAACCAGGATTACCAGTCAGGTGTCTAATTATGTTTTAAAGGCAAACTCTGTCAGTCTTAGTTAGTTATCTTATGAAATAAAGCTCCTACATGCTGTCTTCTTAGTCCTAGAATTGTTTAACAAACTTTATAGGCTAGCTGGACTGGTTTCCCCTCTGTTGGGGCAGTCCAGTGAGGCCATACTGTCTATTGCTGTAATCTGGCACTTTCACCAGTTTGTTGAAGGTACTTAATATATTTTCTTCTTACTTACAAAAAAAGTTAGGGTCATCTATTCAATTTTATTTTTATATTGATTTGTTTTTTAATAATTTTAATTTTA